>JAQQAE010000938.1:0-28360 GCA_029823295.1 Pseudamia nigra
CCTTTGTGATATTCACCGTTGCTGCTGTCATTCTTGGTAAGTGTGATTTTGTGATGACTTAAGTTCTCCTCCTCTCCTCTCCTCTCCTCTCCTTTCCTCTCCTTTCCTTTCCTCTCCTCTCCTCTCCTCTTTCATTAAGATTTGTAAGCAGAAGGTGTTAGGTTTTTACCATCAGAAACACATCAATCTTATGTGGCAATTTTCTTACAAACAAAACAGAAACAGGAGTAGAATAAAACCAGAGTCTGGATGTGAGAACAGAGTTCCTCTGATGAACTTTGCAGATTGGCCACTGTCTGACCCCACAACTGATCCCTGACCTTTGACCATTAACCTTTGAATCTTACCCAGTAGGAAGTGAGCCAGGCCCACCCACTGCCTGCACATCTGCAGCCCTTCTAGAATTACACGGTGTCAAGAAACATCACTTTAAATTTAAGTGGTTGTTAAATTTAGTATGTGCTTTACTCCAGGATCACTCACCTTGTTAGAGCTGCAGTGAACAAAACATGAAAAGTTATGCTATACTAATGCTGATCTGACAATGGCTACACCAGAAGTGACAGTTATTACACAATCAATATGACTGGTGAAAGGAAATACTTGTACCAGTCCTCCTCTCCTTTCAAAATGTCAGTGTTTGTCTCATTGCACCATACAACTTTTCCTGTAATGGTAGCATAACTGCATGGTTTCACCTTCACAAAAAAACACCTGCTTGTGCAACATGCATATACCTTCATCCACTGTGATTAATTGTTAAAACACGTACAGTAGGTAAATGACTCATGATTGTACATCATGAAACATGTGATTAGAAGTTATACTAGGTGGTGGGCAGGATGTTAACAATTTTCTCCAGCACTGGCTATTTTAAGTCCTAACATTTAAAAATAAATGTGGGGATATTTTAACTTCAGTTATCAAATCTGGGACTCGCATAATGAGAAGGTCTGGTCAGGCACATAATTGATGGAATAACAACTATTCTCACATGTCTGATCGTTGCAGGTATTATCTTAGGGTTTGCTCTGCGGCCTTATAAGATGTCTTATCGTGAAGTGAAGTTCTTCTCTTTCCCTGGAGAGCTGCTGATGAGAATGCTCCAGATGTTGGTGCTACCGCTGCTAGTTTCCAGTCTCATTACAGGTACCTTATCAGACACACCACATGTACACGCCTTTATGTTGTCAGTTCACAAGTTTCTATTTTTTGTGTATTTTTTATAGTCATACAAGTCATTCACTCAGTTACATGTACTTGAGAAATATTTTCCAAAAATGTACTTTTGAGAGAGTACATTTTACTCTTACTTGGTTATGGTGGGAAAATATGTACTTCTACTCAGTTAAATTTTGTTGCAGCTCAATGAACAGGAGTAAAATGAAAAATTCAAAAAAATACACGATATCCAACAAATAAGCCCCAAATAATAAAATTATCCAGTAAATAAAAAAAATAAACAAGCCATTTGACAAAATGAGTAAAACAAGGAAAATATCAAGTAAATTAACAAAAAAGAAACTAAATGACCAAAGCTTATAAAATGCACCAAAAAATGAGCAGATATTATCAAAATAATTAGGTAAATTAATAAAACTGTATAATATAATAAAGAAAATAATAAACAAATTCACAACATAATGAGAAAACAAATTACAAAACAATCAAGGAAATTGACAAGTGTGATCAAAATAATTAACAGCATGGGCAAGATAAACAAAAGAAGCAAGAAATCAATAAAATGAATACAGAAATCAAGAAGATGAAAAAATAATCCATAAAATGAACACAAATCAGCAAAAACAATCCAGAAAATGAGTAAGAATTAATGAAATAATGAAGAAAATGAACAATAATGTAGAAAAGTCAGAAAATTGACAAAATTAACAAAATAAACAATAAAATTTGCAAAGTAATTAAGATAATTTGCAAAATTGAACAAAATAATCAAGAATATGGGGGAAAAAACAAAAAAAATCAAGAAAATCATTAATCCACATCAAGTTAGTTACTCCTTAAGTAGTTTTAGGACTTTTTTTTTTTACTCTTACTCAAGCACTCATTATAATGAGTACTTTTATTTCTACTCGAGTCATTAAAATGATGAAGCAACAGTACTTTTACCTGAGTGCTGTTTCTGTGTACTCACACACCTCTGGCTTCAGTCTTCAGACCCACTGGTCACTGACAAGCATATTTTGTTCTAATGCAAAAGAATGAACTTTTTAAAATCAAGATCATGCTAGGGAACGCATTATCTATCAGTTAGTTGCTTTTTACAATGTCCACATAAAGTTGGAATAATTTTCCTTTCAGGCACATTCCTCTCTATATTCCTATTTAAACACATCAGTAGCCACCTTTGGAAGAGATTGATCAATAATGTTTTAAGAAGATACACTTTATGCAGAATATATGGACAGGATCATCTCATGAGAAGAGGTAAAAATATTTTATTCCAACTTTATAGGCAACAATGTATTTGAACTTTTAAGGTTAGGGGTTATTGTTAGAGTTACTATGACTTAATTAGGAGAATTTTGTTCCCTATTCAAAAGGAATAATATGAATACAGCATTACTATACCAAACTCTCATAGGAAACAATGAGTTCACTCCTCATGGCCTATTTTTACTTTAAAGGTTCCTCAGATGCCTAAAATAAACCATCAAAGTGACAACACGCAGGACTCACTCACATACTGCATTTCCAGTTGAAATGAATATTTAAATTCAGGGCCATAAAAATCTGACATGCATATTTTGTTCATGTCAGTGCTGTTTGTGTTTTGTTGGTCTAATGCCACACATGCTCCTTTTTAGTAAGCGCAAGCTAGCTGTTTTTTCAGCTGCTGTTGTTTTTTGTTTTTGAGTCCACTGGTGGCCAGGGTTAGAGAGACTTCACAAGTGAGAGAGCGAGGGTGGAAAGAGATACAGTATGCTTTTAACTATGGAAACGTAGCTTCAATCACATTCTTAATCAATGCAATAATGCCATCATCTTGACACAACGTGACTGGTGTTTTGCAATCTCAGAATAACTAGGTTAGGTAGCTTCAGTACATATAGTGCTTTATACAGCTGACAGAAAAACAAAAACATATGACACTAAAGCTCCGAGCTGAAGAGGTGGTGACTGGATTTGTCACCACTACTATGCTTCATAAATCAATTCAGACACACATAGATGTTTTTTTTTGAGGCAAAAGGCCAATGAGGTGGGAAGTGAGCAAACTTTGACTTGTTTTCCTTGAAACGTGTCAGATTCCAGAAGCAGTGGTCAGCGGAGACCAACACATGTGGGCAAGATCCAATGTTCATTCGCAGAGTAGTGATTGACAACAAAAGTGACCAGTCTTTTTGAGGGATGGCACAGACACAAAGCCTGATAATGACCCACTTTGTGCCCCAGCATGCCGTAACGCCAGCATCTTATGACATCATGTCACATGACCACAGATAACACGTGGAAACCAACAAAGAGTGCTGTTCTGTCGTCAGGATCCCAGGCAAACAGCTTCTCTTGCGCTACTGTCTGAATGTTTTGCTCTTCAGATGTGATGTTATCTATGATAAGGTCATCATTAGACAAGACACATTCAAGTAATGTACATTCTGAAAACTCTGCAGACTCAAAGGAGCAATGTTTATACACATTTTAGCCTGTAGCACAAATCACGCATACAGAATTTGATAGTACTCTTATTGATACAAGACACTTATTTAGTGATGCTATTTTAACTAGTGTTATATTTTATTTTTCTATGTCATTGTATATTACACTGTATTTAAATTCTCCCTACTATTGCCCTACTGCAAGACGATCCTTTTCTCGATCATGGGTATGTCATCCTTACATATCATATATTTAATTTCCACTGATAAGGCAGATCCAGCTAGCTTGGTACACTTTGTAGTATCAGTCTGACACAGTTGACACAGGCTGGGTACAGCATGCTTGCTTTGGTTTGGACATCTGGTAACACTACAAGAATGTAAGCACTTGAAAATGGCAACATGATAGAGTGGTACACTATTAAGGTTTATAATGTGAGGTAACATTCTTAGTCAGAAATATTGAGCAGTCAGTCAAAAATTTAGAGCAGAGTGAGGGTCCACGGCTTCTTTGTGAACATAAAGGCCCTGTGCAAGTAGTCATGTTTCCACAACTGAACTGTGCCGCTGTGTGAAAGGAACATCCTTGTGGATGTTGATCCCATTGACAAGTAAGTCTGAAATGGTAGTCGGTACATTCAAGCAAAAATGTTACATTTTGTGAAAAGAGAGAATGTAGATAATATTTCTCTTTCTCCTTTCTTGTCGCTTTTCTGCTTTTCTGGTGTCTAACTTACATGCATTCAGAATCTGAATCAGCTTGATTCTCCAAGGACGTAGACATATACAAGGAATTTTTTGCAGGCAGTTGTTGTCTCTCTAGTAACAAAGTAGTCAGTGATAAATTTGAAACAAAGTAAATTTTACAAAAGAACTTTTCATTTACATACACACTCACAACAAACACACTTCAAACTAACCATTTTGCATGTGTTTTCCACAAAATCCGTATTGTCTTTAGGCATTTCACTGTGTGCACTGAGTATACCACAGAAATATTTATAGAGCCAAGCATGGGGTAGACAGAAAGACGAGTTGTGGGTAATGAGAAGAGGAAAGGAGGATGATTATAGGGAAGGTTATTGGAAGGGAAATGTAGGAGGTGGATCTGGTGAAAAGAGAAATCCAGAACAAGAAGAGATGTCGGGAAATGTGTAAAAGTGAGCGGAAGTTTTCTTAACTGATTTTTTTAAATCTCAAACTTAGTGTAAAGATTCAAATAAGTAAAGCTGAACATATTAAAATTGACTTGTAAAGAAGAGGATTAATCCTAAAATTATCATTGGATGTCAAAAAGCAGAGGGATTAAGACAACACATTTAAAAAACATAAGCTCTGCACTACACTGGGGAGGATTTCTACCTTATGTTAACATATTGATACATTCAATTTCTGGCCAATTTCACATGAAATGACTTTAAATAAAATGTACATTTGCTAAATGTCATTTCAATTTCCTTTAAATCACACGAAATGTACTGTAAATACTGTATTTCTTACTTCTGATGTTTTTTCTCCAAAAACTCAATTTTTACACAAGCAAACAGACAGCCTGTTTTATTTGAAAAGGGAGTCAAATGCCAAATAAATACCAAGGCAGCTCAGTGGTACATTGAGTAAGATCACTTCTCAAATATTACATTTTGTGAAAGTATTTCTAGGTGTATTTTCTAATTCTGGAGGAAGGAACTTTGCACTCCCTGTTTCCACAAGGTCACTGTTTGTTAATTGCCTTTGGGCTGGACCACTTGCAGCTTAAACTTGTCTCCCTCTAAAGAAGGCCTACACTTGCATTTGATGAACATTCCCGATATGAGAAAGAAAGTCATTCTCCATGCTCTCCTTCACTCTTCATTCTTTCATTCTTTTGAAAGGATGGAATTGGTGAGGCTGCGTCTGTTGTTGCCTGGACTACGGCCCAGAGATCATTGTGGGCATTTGAGGCTGACTAAGTCAACAAGTTTTCCCAGGGCTGTCAGAAAAGGAATAGGAGGAGAGTGAGAGAGAGGGGGTAATGAAAGAGGATTGCAGCAATAAGATCAGCAAGAAAAGTGCAGAAGGAGGCGAGATGTGGGGGTGCAGAGAAGGACGAGCAGGGGAGGCCGACCAGAGGCATGTTAAAACACAAGTTGTTCAGGGAAGAGGGATGAGGTGAAGAATCTGAGGGAGAAAGGGCGAGGAGGGGACAAAGAGGATCAAAAAGGACTGGATAAAAGTCCTAAGCATGCTGAGACAAGAGGAGCACAGAAGGGGCAGTGTGTAAACCACACACATACACACACACATAGGCACAAACACAGAGTGCTTCATAAGAAAGGAGCACATACATCTCCCATCACACAAAGCCTGCTTTACCTTGTTCCACTCTGAATGAAGCTAATAGCATAGTAAGACTTGACAGTTTGAAAGTACATTGCTACTGTCCCACCTATTAAGGCAGATTGCTTCTTTTTAAATCCAGAATTGCAGTGTTCCTTTTACCACCATTATTCCTGTGAAGTCTGTTCAATGCTATTAGGTCTCTGTGCATACATCTCAAGTTATTTTCTGGCTTGGTTTAAACATTATTCTATGTTTTATTGTATTTTCTATCACTATATCAGTAGTTTGTATGATCCAGTTTAGTCTTTATCATGCAACATAAAACTTACTTGTGGCTTTGTGCAGGCCTGGAGTTCACATATTTTAGGTTGAGTATAGTTTCAAAGTATCTAACCAATGCTGAAGGAATGCAATGGCTGCTGAAGGAAACAAACTATTTATTTGTAACCATCGACACTTTCTGTTTTAAGGGTTGCGTGCAGAACCTTTATAGCTAAATGTGTAGTTTGACTTTGACTTCAGAGTTTCTCATAATACATTACTATTTTCAGCAGTTAGACGTATACTATCATGACATATTGCCTGCATAAAACGCCTCTAAATGTTGTGCAGTTTATGTTGTTTTCCCACCAGTAAAGCTCAATAAAAGATTGTGTTTCTCACTGTGCTTTGTTCTCACAGATAGTTAACCAGATAATTTGTATGGGTGTGCTCCACCTGTAATTATAGCACATTTTCCCAGGATAACTCTACACTCACCTGGACAGCACACTGACGATGGCTGACTGATATGTGCAACTTGTAGTCACAGGAGAGTGTAACTAATCATCCTTGTGATAAATTTCATTGTACAAAGTGACAAAAAAGACCTAAAATTTCAGTATTTATTACTAATTTCAAATATCAGAAAAATCCTCAAATCTCTTCTCACACGGTTACATGTTCATTTGATTTGATGTTTTGCATCTTGTTTTACCCTTTACAGCACTGTGTATGCACAGCTGCTCCCTCTACAGGAAATGTTTAGAAACATCTTAAATGACACGTGCACTACTGTTCCGATACTTAGACATGCCTCTGAAAGTGGGAAAAATTGTGCAAATTCCAGAGGATAAAGGCTTTTTAAAGAGCTTTTCCAACAGCTCTAACATTGCACTACTTATACCTATGTATGTCTGTCTTTTCCAGGTATGGCTGCTCTGGACAGCCGTGCATCTGGAAAAATGGGTATGAGAGCTGTGATCTACTACACTTCCACAACTGTTATTGCTGTGTTCATTGGTATTGTCATGGTGCTTATTATCCACCCTGGAAAAGGATCAAAGGATGAGTTTTCAAAGCAGCAGCAGATTGAGCAGGTCAGCCCTGCAGACGCCTTCCTGGACCTTATCAGGTACCTGCACACTCTCCAAAAAATAAATAAAAAAATAAATCCACACACACATGCACATTCTACAACAAAATAACTCATACACAATATTTCATCTGAACAAAGTGAGCTATGCCACTGTGAACAAAAAACTGAAGGCTTTACAAACGTTTGTATTACCTGCTGTCATGATTTTTGTGGTTCCTTTCAATGACATTTTGCATTTGTTGTGTATGACAGAAACATGTTTCCTCCTAACCTTGTGGAAGCTTGCACCAAACAGGTAAAGTTCACTTTGAATTTTATTCATATTGATGATTTGTCACTTGCAAAATTCACTGTGTGAAGCTATAAGAATACTTTAGAAATTTTATGAAGAGTAATGGGTTTATTAGGTGCAAAACACCAATCAGTGTTATTTTTTTTCTTCCCAGACTGCTTTTTAGCAAACTTAGTGAGACCACTATTGAGAAATAAAACTTTTCCTAAGCATCACCTTCTGTGTTATCAACCGTTTGCTGCTTTTTCTGCTAACTCCAGTTCAAGACGCATTATGCCAAGAGAGTAGTCCAAGTAACGCTGACTGTGAATGAAACAATATTCTCAGTCAATGGAAGCCAGGAGATTACGCAGGAGGAAATGATCCCAGTCCCAGGAGCGGTAAATGGAATCAACGCTCTCGGCTTGGTGGTGTTCTCCATGTGCTTTGGTCTAATCATTGGGAGCATGAGGGAGCAGGGGCAACCCCTGAAGGATTTCTTTGACTGTCTCAATGAGGCCATCATGAGGCTGGTAGCCATAATCATGTGGTAAGTGCAAAGAAAGACGTGTGGATGAATTCAATGTCAATGGATTTTAAATGTACTACTGCGAACAATAATCTGTCACCTTCAGGTATGCACCTATTGGTATCCTGTTCCTGATTGCCGGTAAGATTGTGGAAATGGAGGACATCTCAGCCATGGGTGGACAGCTGGGCATGTACACCATAACAGTCATTTCTGGCCTGCTCATCCACGCCATCATTGTCCTGCCAACACTCTACTTTGTTGTCACTAGAAAGAACCCATTTGTGTTCATCGCGGGGCTGTTGCAGGCACTGATCACTGCTCTGGGGACATCCTCAAGGTATGTTACTCATTTTTGTAAGTCAAATACTTTTACACTGGCATAAACAAGATAAATACAACAATAATGCATCTATATGAACCCAGCAATGACTTTTTGTAGGTATCGCATTCATCCCCCTTAATAGTGCCAAGAAACAGGGCTATGACAACTTGCCATCTATGTTCAGTGTTTATGTTCTGAGGAAGCGGTAGATTATGTAAGGTTTTTTTTTCTTCTAGCTGCTCCTTTTCATTCATGGAATATACAGAAATACATGTATTTTTGTTCATCTTTTGATAATTTGCTCATCTAATTTAGCCACCAGTTTGACTTTCCAACATGTTTGGCCACGAGTGGAACAATAAATGAAATGAATCAAATATTGCTGAGTTAAATATTCAAAAGTAATCAGAAACTTATTTTCTCTGTTGTGTATCATATGTCTCCATGTTTACTCTCCTATTTTCTTTTCTAATCATCCCCTCTCTCTTAGCTCTGCCACATTGCCAATTACATTTAAATGCCTGGAGGAAAACAACAAGGTGGACAAGCGTGTGACCCGTTTCGTGCTCCCTGTTGGAGCCACTATTAACATGGATGGCACAGCCCTGTACGAAGCCCTGGCAGCCATCTTTATTGCACAGGTTAATGCTTATGACCTTAACTTCGGACAGATTCTCACCATTAGGTATGCAACATACAATGCATTCTCACTTTTTGTTCCTTATGCTTTCAGCAATTTGTTCAATAATTCAATAGTGATGGTTTTGACAGCAGTGTTAGTAATTCTGCACTTAGTGACTAAGAACATTTAAATAAGTTTGTCTGATCTGATAGCTGAATCAGGATATACTACATATGATAATGTTATATTTGGCTTTAATCATACTGTAAAAAATACTACTAAACCTAAACCCAACTGAGGCATGTCCAAGACACAAAACCACAGGTTCCACTTTAATACTGGAGATGAACTGCTGAACTAACCACAAGTGTAGATGTTTCAAATAATAATCACAGGATAGCATTTCAACAAACAGAATTATTTAAAACCATCTTCCGATAAACGAAGCCTAAGAGGTCAAGAGGACAGATCTGTCAATAATTTTTGCAGATCAGACTAAACTCCACTTTAGTAAATATTTTTTAGATTAATTAATGGGGCCAAGTTGCTCTCTGTTTTTTTGTATTTTTTTTCCATCAGTATTACAGCCACAGCTGCTAGTATCGGTGCAGCTGGAATCCCTCAGGCTGGACTGGTCACCATGGTGATCGTGCTAACGTCTGTAGGCTTGCCCACTGATGACATCACACTCATCATTGCTGTTGATTGGTTCCTGTAAGTACTGGACATATGGTATCCTAGAAAACATAAGCCTCAAACATGAAAGTTAAAAAAGAAGGCAAAAAGAGATGTGATAATATTCACTGTAAAAGGTGAAACTGGTGAGTTGGAAATCTCAGTAGATTACAGGACTGCTTCCAGAGACACTCCCTCTACATTCCATATTCCTCAATCCATCTGGTTTTTATTGAGTCGACATTCAGGTCTATTGCAAAGTCCTGCTTCCGTATGTGTACTATGAGACACTTCATGTGCTTTGAAAATCACCTGAAGCAATTAAAAACATACCTTGTTTATTAGATTTTGAAATGTGCACCTAGACAAGCTAATCCATGTGGATTTAATCAGGTTATATTACATATTTCATAACTTCTGTTTTGTATTGTCTTCTCTCATACCTCGCATCCTCCTGTGTCTCTGTCTTTCCTTAGGGACCGATTGCGCACAACCACCAACGTCCTTGGAGACTCTATTGGTGCAGGTATAGTGGAGCATTTATCTCGCCATGAGTTGCAGAACAAGGACCCAGAGACAGGCAACTCAGTAGTGGAGGAGATGGGGAAGAAGTCATACCAACTCGTGGGCCAGGAGAATGAGTATGAGAATGAGAGACCCCCTAACAGCGAGACCAAGATGTAGGGGCTGAAACTTTGTCGATGGCTACATACATTCTTAGGAAATCCATTGTGACTCACTGAACCATGTTCTGATTTGTATTCTGTTTGCCACTGTATGAATGTCAGATAACTGGAAAGTTCACATTAAAGGGATTAAGCTAGCTATATTTTATTATAAACCCAGATGAATGTATTTAATGCATTAAACCAGATTTAAAGTAATACATTTTCATAAATAATACACTTTTGAAATGGTTCACTGTTGCAATGTTTTTCCAAGGGTCTGAACTCCACTGAGCTCATCTAAATGTACATGCACATATCTGCCATCAGGTGGCAGCTGTTTACCATTTCAACTGAACTTTAGAGCCAGATGGTCCTTGGCCTCTATAGGCTACAATATCCAACACTTGTCAGAGCTGTGATGACTAATCTCACCCACTAGAGGCCAGTATTGCTGTGAGTCTGACTGCCTTAACTGCACAGAAGCCTCTGATTTTAAAGCAGTTACTCTTGCATTGGTGTGAAATATGAAAGAACAACTAAATCTGTTGTCAGACCTGTTGGATATTATGCCCATATGCTGGGTTTGCAGGGTGAATTGGGAAAAAAGGCTGATTATTAACAGTACACATATCTGCACAGACAGGTGTGATTTTATTCTTTGTGGATTGTTGTTTTTGTACAGGTAGAAACTGAATAATGACCATACTTTTGTACCCTACTCTTCAAACCAGTGCTATTGACAAAAAGCTTTTTTCCCCTTCTATGCTTTATATCTTTTTTGTGAATCCCAAACCAGTCACTACAATCACTGAGGCTGAATAAACCAAAATCATCCAATCCTGATTTTAATGGTAAAATACATTAAAATTAAGGGCACCAAAACTATCTATATTTTCTACACAGTTGCTTTAAATATCAAACCATGCCCAAGCAAGAGACTAACTGACAGTAACAATTTTAGCTGTAATGAGTGATGTGATCAACTTGCAGTTCAAGACTAATTGAGCCCTTTCTTATTGTAGCCTCTTAGGTCAAAGCAGAGGCCAATATAGCCATGACACTAATATTGCTTTAGTTGATTTTGAAATGGTAAATTACTAAAATGGCAATAGTTTGGGTATACACATTTACATTTTTCTTTGCTTTGTCGCTAAGAAAAATGCTTTGTTGAAATCTAATGCTAATTTCACTTGATTTAATATGAACATGTCATATTTTTCACCTTTTGTTATGTAGCACATTGTTTTGTATTTGAATCTGTTCTGACAAGTGTAACTTTTGAATAGAATATGCTTTGTATAGATTTGTCTGAATATACTGTACATGTATAGAGAAATGTAGATACATTTGTATATTAATTGTAGTTTTAAATTGTAAAAGGTTACCTGAAGGTTCCATATGTAAAGATGCTGTAATCATACTTAAAAAAAACCCTTACTAATCCTTCCAGTTCCTTTACAAACGCAAAACTGGCTGGTTTTAAAGACCAAATTTTATTCTTTATACATGTGAGGAAATGTAATAGTTCCTCTGTTTACAGATGCTGGTGTCTCTTTTGATTTCTCTTAGTAATTCACATGAGCACACATATATATAATAGTTGTAATATCTTGCATGATTTTTTAAAATAATAAAAATGCTATAAAATCAGTGGTTGTGTATTCATTCATTTATGAAATGTATCACAAGGGTCTAAAAATGCAATGAGATTTTTCTTATGTTTACCATTGTAAGTATTATTAATGCAGTGTATAAACCATATATGCTATGTGGACAAAAGTATTGTGACACCTAACTATTGCATCTACAGGAACATGGACATCCTTCTCAGAATCCAAAGGAATTCTAAGCATATGTGAGTTGCTCCAAATGTTTGATCTTAAGTATTAAATCAGTGAACAAAATAAAAATATAAATAAATTAACAATATAAAAAAACAAAATGTACAAAAATACTAAACAAAAAGTAACATAACCAAAATGAACAAAATAATCAAGAAAAAAAAATACATAAACAGGGTCAGGACTTCAGTTAACCCAGTTGCGATGTTTGGTGCATTTTTAAGATTTCTGAGTCGTGACAGTTTCATCTTCTCTCTCCATCTATTTATTACATGGTTCATTTTTGTTAATTGATTTAGTGTTTATGACCAAAAATGTGGAATGACTAAGACATAGCAGGATTCCCACAGATATGGAAAGTGATATCCACGTTTTCGGGCATCCAGATACTTTTAGAATAAACCTTACATTGGGTGCTGGCCTGGTAAATGTTTTAAACAATGTTTGTGTTTTTACTGCAGATTAAGTATTTTACATTTTAGTGTTAAAAACGATAGTAATATTTGCTCTTTAACATAATAGCAGGCTAAAAGCTACTGTAATTCAAGTAAGACTAGTGTAGAAAAACCATTGGCGATAAATACGTGTATGCTCGTAATTTGTTTCGTTGTATTTATTCCACAGATTGATTTACTCTAATTTTAGAAGTAGTTGTAGTAATTCTAATTTTATCACCAGTGGTACATCTGTATAAAGCTGTCGTACAGCGCCCTCTAGTGCTCGGCCATGAAACGTTGGATGGCATTTTGTTTGGCGCCGATGGAGGGAGTCACTCCTGAGATCTTTGGTCAATCAGACGGCAGAACTTCCGGTCGGCATTTTGTTCTACGAGAGGAGAGCCTCTTGATCATCGCAACAATCGTCATATTTCTCATTTACTGTTGAAATTGGCTACACTCATTGTTTATGTCGGCGCAGACCGACTAAAACACCGAAGAATGAATGTTTCCCCATGAATGTATGTTGAAACATTCACCCTTGAGAGACGGAAGAAGAACGAATCAGTCCGACCCGGATTATTGTTGATAGCTAGCAAGCTAGCTTACCAGCTAGCTGGCAAGCCAATCGAGTTCCTTCTGGAGGAGCTGCGAGAGAGAAGAAAGGGGGAGCTAGAGACACGGACACGGACACAAACCAAGCTAAAACATTCCCCTCCCTTTGAACGCAGCATCCGAAGGTAAATACACTCACATATCTACCTTTATGAACCCACGGTTTTGAATTGTGAATATTAATAATAACATAAATAAATGTTTTGCTGGAAGACCACCTACGGCGTCGTTAATCGTTGACCGGGAGGTAACGGAAGCTAGCGAGCTAGCCAGCCAAGCTAGCTAGGTGTGTTTTCGCTCTGCCGAGGCTCACGGCCTCAACTGGATGTCATTTGTCGAGCCCGAGGATTGGGCCGTTGCCACGGAATTAGAATAGGTGCAAATGCCTTTGCATCTAGTCGCACAATTCCGTCGCCTTTACTCCACTTTATAGGGAACCGGCTAACATTCATTAACCAGACGAGCGCTTTTCCTCGTATTTGAATCGCCTTTGCTTTATTTGAACGGAGGCAGCGATAGAAGCTAACTAACAACAGTTATCATTAAAGCTAGTTAGCATTACTAGCTAGCCATTAAACACGACTATTGTTGTTAGCCAATGTTAGGCAGCTAGCGTTAGTGATCTTTGCCTCTGTCATAAGTGGTAACATTGTGTTCGCACGAGCTTGTATGATCAGGCAGCCAACTTCTTTGCAGTGTGACGTTAATGGTTTTGTTTGATAGTAGCGGCTGCAGTTGGCTCTTGGTTGCTCAGATAGACAGTTTAATGAATGCTAACGTCAATCATACCTTTAGTGTTATTATTTTGTGCCCTTTGGCTTCTGACGTTTTGTTTTGCTTTGGAGAACCTGTTGGTCTAATGTGTATTATGGTCGCTATCCCGTTCTGTAATACGTTCACTAACTGACCCAGGCAGAAGCTACTTTCCCTTAGCTGTAGGTGCTGGAGTTTGCAAGGCATGGTAATGTTGCTAATGGCAATAGTGGATAGTTTTGCGTCCCTTCCACAACGAACGCCAGTGCATTCTGTAGCTGTCCAGTTTGCAGAAAGCGCACGGTGGCTGTTGGCTACTAGAGGATGCAGCCCCCCGCTACTGCCGCCACCATCACAGTGCATCTGTTCCTTTGTGCTGCCTCCTGCCTGTCAGTCTCACAGCTGTCAGCCAAGCCCCTGCATACTGAGGGAGAGCATTGACTGTATGCTAACGATACGTCCAGCTCATGTCATGTTTACAGTATCCAATAGTTGAATCTCAGTAGTAATTCAGTCGTGCATACTCTGATTTGTTTATTTCCACATTGTCCTGAATGAGTACCTTGCACTCAAATCTAGCTGCAATGTTATGTTTACATGCCACCGGGGGTTTGCAGAAGTTGATGAAGAAAGATGTTGCACTTCACTGGAAGTATTTATAGGGACTGTTGCATGTTTTGTTTCACACATACTGTAGTATGTAGCAGAGAATTTGAATTTAGAGTGTTTAGAACAAGTTTAGTTATTCTATAATTGCAAATATTGCATGTCACAGTGAATGATGCTCTCTCTGGCATGCTGTCTTGGGGTAGTTTTTAGTCTAATCCCAGCTGACAGAGCCTCATCTCTAATTTTCCTACAAAAGAGTGATGAATATGTAATGCATGCAGTTTCATGTGACAAAATATGATGTGGTGCTATGTTCTTTTTCAGCAGATTGTAGGAGTAGGACGTTTTATCTGAAATGTCAGTGAGTCCACCCGAGACTGCACAGAATTCTTCCAAAAGGTACTTTTGATAATGGGTACTGGCAGTACTTTTGGTGAATTAATTATCACTTTGCAGTATTGGGTTGTCCTTTTCCTCTCGATCACTGCAGTTGGCAATGCTAATAATATGTTTAGAAGATGCTGCCTGTGTCAGGTTCTCGCCTTTGGCCTCCTGCCCCACTTGAATTGTCAAATACATTTGAAAAGTACATATACTTATGGGATATGCATTTGTGTCACTATTGTGTCAAATTTTAATTTGCTAGTTAAATACAAAGCAGTTATATCTAAAGTAGTTATATGAAGAGGGCACATCATTTATCCCCTGGTTTACTTGTAATAACAGTTTAAAGTTTTTTGCCTGTGATGTCTGTATTTCATAATACATCATTCACAGTTTTGAGTAATTCTATAAAAAATAATACATCATAAGAATCTCTATCTGTAAATACATGTTTTTTGTTCAGCCAAAAAAGCCAGACTTGTGAAACACAAGGTACTCTATTCATATATCGC
This sequence comes from Pseudamia nigra, assembly GCA_029823295.1. Taxonomy (NCBI): domain Eukaryota; kingdom Metazoa; phylum Chordata; class Actinopteri; order Kurtiformes; family Apogonidae; genus Pseudamia; species Pseudamia nigra. The sequence goes on from JAQQAE010000938.1 coordinate 15,538, forward strand.
AACATATATATTTTTTGCATGCATCTTTCTACCACATACTAAAATACACCTGTTATTTCTGAAAAGTATATCACTAACTAGCTTCAGTAGTAGTGTACAAAAGCTTTTCAAGCATCTAAAGATTTGGCATTTAGAGTTTTATGTAAGTATTGCTTCATGCAATAGTGGTATAATATTATATGTGAATGAGCTGCAGGATTACCTAATACTGTACGACCTTGTTTTTTTTACTGTAAGCTACAAACTTGGCCGTCTTTGCATTGCTGCACATTCATATTTTCTTAGGTAAATAATTTAGTCTCTGCTTAAATCTGAGCCATCTCAAAGCCCACGTGGCTGTATCCAAGAAAGCTGATTGGATTCAGCTCATGTCACAGGAGCAAGGGAGATGCCTAAGATTTATAAAATACTATTATCCAATAATGTGTCACAGATATAATAGGCAAAAAGTGATCATGTGTCTTAAAATGACCTCAAGTCAATTCACACACTCTACTATGCCTAAGTATGTGAACTGAGCTAATTGACAAGATCTAATGAGATGCATCTATTTGGAGCGTAGCATTGAAGAGGCAGACCCTTTTCTGTTACAAATTATGATTTCAGCATAACAGTGGGCATAGCTCCATATGATGTGTTCTAATTTATTTGCAATCATTTGAATTTAGAGCTTCCTGAATACTAATAATTATTTTCACTTTACTTTTTCTGTTTTTATCGTTGCTTCTCCTCTTTCTCCATTGTAACTCTTTGCTTCTTTTATTGCACCCAACAATTCTGTTATTTTCCTTCTTTTTCTATTATTCCCACCATCAATCTTGCTGTCCCTCAGGTGTCAGGAGATGTGAGGACGGGTGTCGTCCACTGACCCCCGATCTACCTGTGTATCAACACACTCCCCCACCCTCACCTTCAGCATGAATGGGGATATGCCTCATGTTCCCATCACCACTCTTGCTGGGATCGCTAGCCTCACAGACTGTGAGTGACACACAGCCATGTTCCACGAACATATCGTCATACTTTTGTTCTGTAAAATGCTGAGCTGTTTGAAAATATACATTTGCAATTGCGGTTTGCATATTAATTTGATAGCTCTACCTTTTGCTTCCTCTCACAAATATTTCATATACTGTTCCTTGTTAGGTGTTTGTCTCCTTTCCTAAATTGTCTTAATGACATCTCTGTTTTTATTTCAGTGTTGAACCAGCTTCCCCTTCCTTCTCCTCTCCCGGCCACCACCACTAAGAGCCTCCTATACAATGGGAGGATTGCGGAAGAAGTTACCTGCCTACTGGGCTGTCGAGATGAGAATCTGGCCTCCCAGCTAGCTCATGGTCTAAACCAGGTTTCCACAGAGCACATGTGCGTATATAAGTAGCAGCGGCTGTATGAGAACAGGGTGCCAAAATAATTTTTTGTACAGAAAGGCCCAATACGTCTAAAGACATTTTCTCTGTTCGTTATAAACAGTGTAGAATATTTGTCTTTTTAATGTATAATATATATATGATACCATTTCTAAATGTAATATTGTGCCTACAAAACTAATTAGATGCATGTTTAAATACATGCGTGAAATGTATGAATTTGTGTATCTAGAAGCTGTTGTGTATTTTGGTTGCCAGAGAGCTGAAGGACAACCTGGGAAGTGATGAGCCAGAGGGAGATGCACCACTGCTGCTGCAGACCATGCTGGCCAGGAACCCTGGCATCTTCAGGGAGAAAAGTAAGGAGAAATTGGTTGCACACTTGACACATCATAAACACAAAGTTCATGTTAATGTTCAAAAATTAAAAACATGCTATATTTACTTATGTTATTGCCCAACTATTTTCATGGGTATAACACAGGATGTTATTTTTACCTGTTTTCAAATAGATGTTATGCAGCAGCCAATGGTACCGCCGTACAAGATCACCCAAAATTCCATGCATAGCCCAGCCCAGTCTGGAAACTTCCAGCCAGCAGCAATTTCCCCAAATTCATCAAGGTAAATATAGCTTTATAATAGAGATAAATCTGATTTCATGTCTTGTGTTTTTGTCCTTGTGAAAGATTGCAGTGCGTAAATGTAGCCATAATTTTGTCACAGTAATTGTTAACTGGAGATGCACAGGAAGTGTGATGATTTTCACCCTTTTCTCTATGATTTTCCACAGCCGCTTTGTGACACCGCAGACTGGTTCCAGTAGCCGGTATATGGGCCAACAGAACAGTCCAGTACCCAGCCCTTACACTCCTCAGAGCCCTGCCACTGGTTACATACAACAGTATTCACACCAACCACCACCAAGCTACAACCCACACCAACAGATTCAACAAGGTAAGAGTTTTTGGAATTTTTTTTTTAACTGTATTTTTGGATATTTTGTGCCTTTTGATAGGAAATAAAGGCATAGACAGAATGTGATGTGCAACTGGTGGCACCCAGTGTCAGAATCAAACTGAACTGTTGTTTTTTCCTCCTTTTAAGTTCTTTATGTGAACGCAACTTTCCTTTACTTCCTTTACTGTAAAAGCCATTCAGCAACATTTAATGGTTAATTATTTTGTCCATTTAATATTAAATGTATAGTGTCTTAAAGTAATAAAAACAAACTTTTTGAGAAATACAAATTTCCTTTAATTATGCAATGTGCATATTCATGATACATTGGGACGGCACAGTGGTGCAGTGGGCAGCACCCGTGCCTCACAGCTAGAAGGTCCTGGGTTCAATCCCAACACCGGGTGGTGGGGCCTTTCTGTGTGGAGTTTGCATGTTTTCCCCGTGTCTGCATGGGCCCCCCCATGGGGACTCTGGCTTCCTCCCTGAACCAAAAACATGTACTACTACTAAATTATCCATAGTTGTGAATGCAAATGATTGTCTGTCTAGTCATGAGGTCTCAGCCTCAAATTGTGTGAAGCACCTTGAGGTAATCAGGGATTATGATTGGCGCTATACAAATTGAATATTTATAATACAAATTGAATGTTTACTTTTATAGTTGAGTGTTGTAGTTCAGTGATCCCCAACCTTTTTTGCGACACGGAGCGGCCTTTAAGGTGCGGTGGATAAATGAGGCGCTCATTTGCAGAACCCGATAAGCACCACCGCGGCCAAAGCCAAGTTATGTAGCACCATATTCCTCAAAGCCTCCTCTATCACGTACAAGAGTCGTTATGTTCCCATGTTCTTACTGTTTATTATTGTTTTTATTATTCATGGCATTTTGAAAGTGGCTAAACTTTAACAGTGTTTTTCTCCGTTTCTTATTTCTGGCACTTATCGGGTTCTGCAACTCAGCGCCTCATCAACAAGATAAAATGATACGACCGGCATAGAAACTGGTATTTTCTAAATATAATAAATAACGTGAATCTGCTGTGTTTGCAACTTTGTTAACAGCGTCCTTGTGACATTGCACCAACATCATAACATGAGTAACGGCCTCCAAGCCCCACACTCTCTGTTCGTAATGGTAAAGGTTAAACATGCCTTCAACATAAGATCACCACAAGAACAAATTTAAAGTGCATGACAAATACAGCTCACCATGATGTTGAATCAGTGGGAGCCTGAACGGGTTTCTCTGCAATCGAGAGGTAACGGGAGACAATGACACCCAAAGCGTGTTGCTTATGTCCAGTCTGCTTCATAATTTTGTTTTGGTTTCTGTCACTGCAGAGAATCCCGCTTCACACTTCAAGGCTTGTCTTTTAATGCAGATGCTTGGTCTCCAAGTGGTGAAGCAGTTTTGAAGGCTTCATTGCCTCATTAGAGCCGGTTGCTGCCACATATTATACAGAGTGGGGTCGGTGCGTGGGAACCACCTGTTTTAATAAATCCATATTTCCAGTCGGATCCTGGTTTTGTCTGTTAAATACAGCTTTGTTTGTCTTTGAAGTCATAGGCTCTTCTTCTGGCTCCTCACTGGCTCTTTTAACCTGTGCAAACAAACTTTCCAAAGACGTTTGTTTTTCGTTCATTTTGCTAGTTTGAGGGTTTCAAGTTAGCGGCAATGTATTATGTGTTTCCGACACAGCCTGTTTAAGAAGGTAGCGGATGTAGGTAAGACAATAAAGCGAAGAGAATCTGGTAATTTTTCAAAATAAAACAGTTCAGAATCAGATACTAAATAAAACGGAAATAATGTAAGTTATGTATTCTTTCTGTGCGGCCCGGTACCAATTGACCCATGGACCAGTACCGGTCCGTGGCCCGGGGGTTGGGGACCACTGTTGTAGTTTATTTGCAGCCTTTTTAATTTACAAAAAAATGCACTCTTATATTTCTGTTGTCATTATCATCTTTTAGTATTAGGAAAATTGGTAAAGTGTAATTAAATTAATTGGTTATGGTCAGGGTTTTGGCAAGAAAATTCAGGCCTCAGTACAATAAATGTAACAACTTTGATTCCTGTAATTAGTACCACTGGTGACATTCTGCATTTATAATGGCTGCTGATGCAGCCAGTGTTCACTGGTCAAATATCTGACAGTAGTACAATAGGACAGTAAGAAAAGGTTTTGTTAAAATATATAGTGATTAACAGAGATTTTATCCCCAAGAAAACGTGTAGAAATGGAGGAGAAATTTCACATGCACAGCCTTGTAAGTTCAATGTAATTGCTGCAATTGTGAGTTCAAGTAAATTGATTTGGTGATTACCATTTGACTGGCTCTCATGAAATGTAATGAACACTTGGGAAAGAGCAAAAACCTGTTAACTTGAAGAAAAATCAATCAGAATGTCTTAATTTTACTTGTTTGTAATGAATGTTATTTATTTTTTGATTTTTATTTATTTTTTACGTTTTTTTTTTTTTTTTAATTACCAGTGCTGTGATCAGTTCACTAACAGATGATGAAAATACCCTCTTTGTCTCGCAGTATCTGTGGCCAGTCCCATGGTTCCTGGTGGAATAAGAAACATCCATGAGGGCAAAGTATCAGGGCAGATGGCCAATGCTGCCAACCACCACTCAGACAGGCATGGCACTGAGGACTACATGAACATCGTGCACCGGCTAGGCAATGAGGTACATTCTCACGTGTGTAGCAAATGAATTCAATCAAGGTACCATTTCGTATGAACCACATTTTAAAAAAATAAATAAAGTCAATGGAATTGTATGCAACATGTGGACATTTCATTTAAAGATATTTACCAAATATCAAAAAGTCAACTCATAGTAGCATAAATCTTTTTTTTTATAAGGGGACACACACTGATGATGTTCCATGTAAATTTGTTGCCTTTTTGAATTTTTCTTACATTTTTTTAAATTATTTCCTTGTAACTTTAAATCTGCATCATTTTTTTTAGCTGGGCCAAACTCTTGTTTGATTTTACTTTGTGGTGCATTTTAGGGGAAAGGTGTAGCATTAGTAAATCAGTCATGTTTTTTGTTTTAAGATGCAATGCTATTATTTATTCCTGTTTCTGTATTTCTCTTCTGAGAGACAACTCGATATATGGTGCTTCTTGGATATTGTTCACTTGTAGGATGTCCAGCAGTATGAGATAAAACGTGTAGTTTTGTTGATAAAATGGAATTACTTGTACACCAGAATTAAATCTCTCTTATAAGTTGGTTGTTGGGAGCTTGTTGGCATAGTTGGATCTCACAGTAGTAGTGTCAAAATTTTTAAAGTGATGTTTTGGGAAGAAAAACAATGTATACACACATTTCTGTAATTTCCAGGAGGGGGATTCTTCAATGAGGAATCCATCTTTTCCTCTGAGGTCGCCACCGTCAGGCTGTTCGCCAGCAGGGAGTGAAGGAACACCCAAACGTAAGTGAAGGGTTATTGCCACAAAGGTGTTTTTTATAAATCCATGAAGCAGTAGAGCAACAGTCTTTCTTTAAAGAAGTATTTAGCATTATTTGGGTGTCAATACAGTGTTTTTTCCTAGCTTTAAAATGTGAACCTAATTGTCCTTTCTGCCTTTTCACAGAAGGCTCTCGTCCCTCTCTGATTCTGCAGTCACCACCTCCCTACACACCCTCACCGAGGGATGGAGGACCTGACCAGAAACAACAGCTTCAGCCAAGGAAAAAGGTCCCTGCAGTGAAAGAAGAGAAAGACATGTATGACATTGTTAGCTCTCCCAATAAGGACTCGACAAAACTTACCTTAAAACTGTCGAGGGTGAAGTCAAATGAGTCAGATCCTCCAGGTATGTGTAAGCAAAAACTTTGTGATGATACACTTAACAAACATGAGAGCTTGGTAATCAGAACCTTCCATGTAATAGAAATCATTACGAATTGGGTACAACCATGTGAAAGTGTCTTTCTTAATATTTTAGGTGAGGCCATGCCAGGAATGGACCAGAACTCGGACAATATGGAAGCTGAGTTGGGATTCCAGCAGGTCCCTGTTCTTCAGCAGAACATTGGAGCACGCCTGCAACAGCAGCAGGTCTCCCAACAAGCGGGTGGGGCCAGTGCTCTTCAGCCACCCAGTTCGCCCTACGATGAGGCAGAGCTGGATGCTCTTGCTGAAATTGAAAGGATAGAACGAGAGGCTGCTAGTGAAAAGTGTTCCAAGGAAGTTCAAGATAAAGGTGTGTACGATGTCTCTAAATATCAGTACACAGTTAATATGCTGTAAGCCTCAGAGATGATACTAGTGTTTCTATTTGCTCTTCACTCCTATTGTCCTTGTGCTTACAGACAAGCCACTGAAGAAACGAAAGCAGGATTCTTTTCCCCTGGAGCCAGGTGCAGGAGGACCAGGTGGCCCAACAGGTGCCCCAGGCAGTGGATCAACTGGAGGGGGCAATGCTGGGAAACTGACTCCACAAGAGGCAGCAGCAGCTGGGAATGGTGCCAGCCGCCCTCCCCTCATGGTGAGCATCGACCTCCAGCAGGCCGGTCGAGCTGATGGCCAGCTAGACCCCTGTTTGGCTGCTCCTATTCCAGCCCTCGAGGCCCAACGATGGCCTGAAGACCCAGCTAGTGGGCCTGCCGCAATGGAAGGCTCTGACACAGCTTTACGTTTGAAACCAGATGGACGACCGGAAGTCATCAAGAACAGGGTCGATAAACATGACAGCAGGAGAGAAGGTCGGGAGTCATCAAAGCATCGACATGATGACAAGTCCTCAGACAGACGAGGAGAGATGCCAAAGTCATCAAACCGAGGAGAACATGGCCGAGACAGGGACAGAGAGTCTGACAGAGATAGGAGGCATCGGAGCGAGGCTGGTGGTCGAGAAAGACGCTCCCCTGATGCTCGCTGCCGAAGTGACCGAGATAGGTCTGGCTTCCGGTCTGCCTCCACTGGAGAGCCTGGTCGGAGCAGCAATAAGCAGGATGATTCCAAACCAGCCTCATCTGCTTCTGCCGCTAAACTTCCAGATTCTTTCCCCGCTCACCTCCTGGGAGGGCATAGTGGAGCACTGAAGAACTTCCAGATCCCTAAGGTGATCTGGGCTGACCCAAACAAAATACCTACCCACCTTCCAATCATTCAACTGTCACTGCCTGCAAACTCACAAAACCAAATCACACCACTGCTCACTCTTGGTTTTTTTTGGTTTTGTTTTTTTTTTTTTTTTGGGTTCACCATTTTAAAGCTTTTTGTTTATCTTAGAGATTGTGCTTAAATTTTCTGTTAACACATCTAACACCTAACCATCTTTCAAAAGTAGAAGAATGGGCTTTTGATTTTATGTGATTTTATGGAATTGAAACTCTTCTGTGTAACCAATGTTAGAGCCTTAAAGAAATGCTCCATTCATTTATTTACATATATATTGTATGTACCGTAGACAGTAATTTAGTTCTAATGCCTTGACTGAAATGACAAAAAGGCATTTGTTTTCATATTGGTTACAAGACCTTACAAACTTAAATCAGTGATATTTTGCTGAGCACTGTTCCTCAATATTGCTCTTCCAGCTTATAGCTTATAACCCAAACTGCAAACATGCATCAATAAATGGCATGTTGAGGTCCATATCTAAAAGAATTGGTTCTTAGATTAATTTGTGATGGAGCTTAATGAGCATTGTACAGACATGAAGCTCAGCCTTCAGAGAATTGAAACTTGGCTCTAGCCAACTGGCTAAGAGGCCACTGGAATAAAAAAAAAATGGTTTAGATTGAGTAGCATTTTTTGAAAATGCTCCCTTCTGGCCATTCAGCCACTGCTACTTGATTTGCTGAATTATTAATCAATGGAATGGTCACTCATGATGCAGTTCTGCTACATTTTTCATCAGTCCTTATTTTCTGATAAGCTACTTTGCTTGACTAGTGCTTAATTTTAAATTACCTTTTTTCTCCATTGGCATGTTTTTTCATTTTTTTTAGTAGTGCTAAGTTGATCCTGAAACATGTATTTGATCATTGCTTTTTTTTAGTGTAGACATAGAGATGCTTTTTTCAAAACGGTGGAGTATTCCTTTAAGTCTGTTTTATAAAAATGGTGGTGGGAACTAACACCAATTAGTGTATCTATCAGTTTTATCCATGTTCACATTTTGTCATCTTATTTTTTCATCTCTTTAAACAAAGCTGACATTTCTGTGTCTAAATCTAAATTGTTATATTTATTGAAATACAACCTCAAAGGACTTTCCTGACTTTACATTTTTCTATTTTTTCAGATTAAACGTGATAAAGATGGGAGTGGCTCAAGTGAAAGTCAAATCTGGGGTCAGCCCAAAGTTAAACTGGAGAGACTGGGTTTGGTTCAGGACTTTGAAAAGAGACCCAAGCCTGTTGTGGTTCTGAAGAAGCTCTCTGTCGACCAGATCCAGAGGATCATCCGCCACAGCAAGTCTGGCAAGAACAGGCTCTCAGGAAAGTCAAGCAAAAGTAAGAACACCACCTACTAGGCTGCATGCCACACTGCTTTTACAGCAACTTCACACTCTTATCTGTAATATTGTATATACACATAAAGAGAAAAATAATAATTACCCATTTCTAATTATTGTGAATGAATTATGATCATATGCTCATGTTGCATGTATGCCCATCAAAGCCACATAATATTGTCCCATTTTCAGGCGGTATGGACCCAGCAGTTTTAAAGGAGCTACCCCCAGAACTGTTGGCTGAGATTGAGTCAACCATGCCCCTTTGCGAAAGGGTAAAGATGAACAAGAGAAAACGAAGCACTGTTAACGAAAGGCCCAAATATGCTGAAGTCAGCTCAGATGAGGAATATGATGCAAATGGAGAATGTGAGTGAACTCATTTGACCTGTATCAAAATGTGCCGTAAATAAAACCAAAGAAGCAGTTTAGAGCATTAGAAGCCTGTCTGATGAATCAGTTTGAATGTCTTTAGGTATTTTACACATAGAAACAAAGTAAATATCCTCATCGTTGTATGCTTGATGTCTGCAGCTGCTCGAAAGCGGCAACGGCGAGACAAAGATAGGGCCTGGGAGTATGAAGAAAGAGAGCGGCGGGGTTCAGGGGAACATCGGAAAAGTGGTCACAGAGACAGCCGAAGAGGCTCAGGAAGCCGCTATCGAGATTCCTCTGAAGAAGACTCACCACCACCAAGCATGAGTGAAAGTTGGTGTTTGTGCAATGCCTCAGCATTTTAATTTATACCCATCTATTTGTCAGACTTTGAATGGCAGTGATACGATTGTAAGACATTTTTGAGAATTTTCAGTAGAGGTCGACCGATTATTGGCCGGGCCAATTATTGGCACCGATATTTGAAATTTTGACGTGTATCGGTATATGTTTTTTAATCTGACGGGCTGATATCAAGAAATCAATTAAAAACTGGGTTATTTCAGCTCAGGTGCCCCTCTCTCTCTCCTGCCACTTCTGTCTCAAGCATTGTTTCGCCCACTGCGCCATCTGATTGGTTAAGTAAGCCACAATATGCGTAAGTGGCAGAGCCACTGAAACAGAAGATGTCCACACACACACACGGCGGAGAGGGAAAGTTTTCTTGTGTGGAAAAGCTCCAGAGAGCAAATGTGTTGAAGGTAAACGCAGAAAACTCCTGAAATTGTAATAAACATCCCACTGCTCTATGTCTCACAACGTTACAGTGTGCAGCAGATTAAACATTCGCGGCAGCTCTGCTAGCTCGTAGCTCTGCTAGCTCCCGACATGTCTGTGAGTTACTTGAAAGAATGCTGCTGATAATATAACATTAGTTTGCCGGTCTGGCCCTAAATGCTCAGCAAACTATGTATTAGCAATGGGGAGAATGCATGTAATATGGAGAATAGTGTGCGTTTGCGTGAAAGTCGCATGAAAAACTCTACGGCTCACGACTACTACAATAACTTGTGAGTCTAGGATCCATGCACTTCTGGAACTATTTATTTTCTATTTGTTTGGTTAGATAAACATGCTTTATGCATTTAAACAAAGTTAAGTGTTTATATTATTCAATATTTTTACACTTTTACTGCAAATGAATATCAGCACCAAATATCGGTTATCGACCTCCTTAACAACTAATAATCGGTATCAGTATCAGTCCTGAAAAACTCATATCGGTCGATCACTAATTTTCAGACACAGACAGTTTTCTTGATTTGTATCAATATATACTATAACATATCTCAGACCACATAGCATACCCTAGTAATATGTAAATGTAAAGAAGTTCTTCTGGCATATACACAAATGTAAACAAAATTTTTCTCTCAGTTGCCAGAAAAATGAAGATGAAAGAAAAGCAGAAGAAAAGGAAAGCATATGAACCAAAGCTCACCCAAGAAGAGCTGATGGACTCGTCCACATTCAAGAGGTTCTTGGCAAGCATTGACAACATTCTGGAGAATCTGGAGGATGTGGATTTCACTGCCATGGGTAAATATCAGAGCTCAAAAATTTACCTTGATATATTGTTTTGTCATTTTATTTGTTGCTTATGAATGTCTGTAATGCTTGTTTTCCAGCAGCAGATGATGATGAGATACCTCAGGAATTGCTACTTGGTAAACACCAGTTAAATGAGCTCGGCAGCGAATCTGCCAAGATTAAGGCCATGGGCATCACTAGCAGGGTACTGTACAATATATTAATATAAACAGTGGATTTGGGCTGTTGGGAATATTGTAGGTGTTGCCGTTCAAATGTAAATCTAAGTAATGGTCTCTGTTGTTCAAGATCCACTCAGATAAGCTGGTGAAGCTGCTTAACATACTGGAAAAGAATATTCAGGATGGGTCTAAGCTCTCCACCATGATGAATCATGTAAGTACCTTATGTTTTTTGTGTTAATTATTGAATGCCTTTTTATGTAATGTTAAATAAATACTATGTCTTAAACCGAATCTGCTGCTTCATATTGTATGTATGTCGTTGCTTAATAGAACTATGAAAGTTTTTTTCCACATTTGTTTTTCTGACCTCAGGACCACGATGCAGAAGATGAGGAAAGACTGTGGAGGGACTTGATAATGGAGAGAGTCACAAAGTCAGCAGATGCTTGTCTGACAGCTCTTAACATTATGACCTCAATGCACATGCCTAAGGCTGTCTACATAGAAGATGTAATAGAGCGGGTGCTACAATACACCAAGTTTCATCTTCAGAACACACTGTATCCACAATATGACCCTGTATACAGAGTGGACCCGCATGGAGGTGAGGACAATGAAAAACAGAAGATTCTTATGAACATGAATTTCACTTTTGTAAACTCTGACACACGAGAGTTTTCGAAGCTATTGATGAGTCTTTGTATAACTGTTAAAGGCTTGAATAATAAGAAACATGACAGAAAACTACAGATACACATTGATAATACATTATACTGTTGTCATTGATGCTCCTAATACCCCTATCCACACTAGAGGCAGAATGAGCCAGTTGCAGTCAGAATGAAAGATCTTTGTATATTCCTGGACATTTGGAGTACATTCTAAAAATTCTGACTGGAATCTGAGTGTATTCCAAATAATCGTGGTCATCATTGAGGTGGCCCAAATTTTTTGCTCCTGCTTAAAACTTTCAAGGTGCATTCAAATTGGAGAATCTAACTGTATTCTAAATATTCTTTTGGCAATCTAACAGCATTCAGAACCTTCTGATCGCATTTGAGGGGGAAGCGAAGCAGCAAGCAACTTCAAATCTTTCCAAAATGTCCCGTTAATTGCCTCGAATGAGCCACAATGCACCTTCCCATCAGCAATCGAACCACACTCGTACAGCGTTCAAAGTGCATTCTGAATACTGACTGCATTCCAACAGCATTCTCAATATTCCTACTGTGTTCCAACTACATTCAAGCTGCATTCCACAGCTAATCCACCCGACATGTGCAAGAATAATTCAAGGCAGGTTAGAAGTATTTTAAGTATTCCAATGGCCTACTTACAAATTCCTGAATTTAGTGCGATTTTTTTTTTTCCACTCTGGCTGGTTCTGCTTGGTTCCTGCTGCTTCCAAATAAGTGCCATGGGGGCTTAAACAGGCATTTTCATCAGGAAAGACACAAAGTAATGAACTTTTATAGTATGTAAATGTATTGGCTCATGACTGAAACCCTCTAACAGTAGTTTGTCTTGTCCATGCAGGTGGCATGTTGAGCTCCAAGGCAAAGCGTGCAAAATGTTCTACACACAAGCAGCGTGTCATTGTCATGTTGTACAACAAAGTCTGTGACATTGTCAGCAACATCTCAGAGCTCCTTGAGATCCAGCTTCTCACAGATACCACCATCCTGCAGGTACGCAATAAAACACAGTGTGTGTGTGTGTATATATACACTGCCTGGCAAAAAAAAAACAGTCGCCACGTGGACTTAACTAAACAAATACAGTAAGAGCATTTCCACACGCACAATGTGAAGGGAACTCAAGGGATTGGGACTGAACAGCTGTGTAGCCTC
>JAQQAE010000939.1:0-28355 GCA_029823295.1 Pseudamia nigra
ACGCCTCCCGCCTCTCCTTCTTCGACCAACAGTAGTCCAGTTTCCACCAGCACCCTGTTGGTTAACAGCACTGATGGAGGTCGTTGTTAACCCAGGCCTCGACCGATCCCGTTTGGAAGTCATATTAATGATTTGCATGTTTGATTTGGCATAGGTTTTACGTCGGATGCCCTTCTTGACACAACCCTCTGCATTTATCCGGGCTTGGGACCGGCGTGAGACAGAACACTGGCTTGTGCCCCCCCTAAGCGCTGCATTGTGTCTGACTGTGTGAATAACACATTTGGATGTACATGTATGTGAATGAGTCGTATTGGGAGGGGGGCTAGTTTCTGGATTGTCTTGTAGAATTTGTTTGAGTGTGGATGTTTTATTACTGGTAGCTTGTTTCTTTCATTTTCATAATTTCTCAGCAGTATCAGTATTGATTGTAACATCTTCCTGTCCATGGATTGCAGGTGGAAACTAGCAGTTCTGCTTTAACCTGGCACAAAACATATTTCCCCTGAGGTCAATGTATTGTTGTGCATGTCCCTGTCAAAAAAAATTCAAATTCCTGGGAAAGCAAATACCCCGACATGTTTCAGCAACTGCATTCATACACTACTTCATTATTCCTCTGTCAGTAAACACCTTTTTTTTTGTTGTACTAAAATCCACTGTACTCTTGAGTGCACACTCCCTTATTTTTGACATCCCTACATCTGTGTTGTGGGTAACTTTCTTCAAAGTTCTTATATTTAGTATCATAAGCCCCTTTTCCAGTGAAATTACCAGGAACTTTTATTTCCAAGAACTTATTGGTAATTTATTCAAATCAGGCTGATGACGCATCATGTCTCACAGAACAATACAGATATCTTAAAAGACATTACCACAAAAAATGAGCAATTATAATTAATGTGCAGCATTTGTTTGTTTTCCTAGTGAAGGTCTAGGACTGAGACACTATATAAATAAAATATATTTTACAAGTTAAGGCAATGTGCGGGAGTTTACCTGAGCACTGTAAACCCACCACAGCTGCACTATGTTTATATTCATCTACTGCAATGTAATGTTTTTCTACTTTTCTTTGTAGATTTATCAGCACGGGTGGATGCAGTCAAGGAGGAGAACCTGAAGCTGAAGTCGGAAAACCAGGTCCTTGGCCAGTACATCGAGAACCTCATGTCTGCTTCCAGCGTCTTCCAGACCACCGACACAAAGAGCAAACGGAAGTGACCCCCTACCCCCCCATAAGAAATAAAACCCCTGATGTCCCGGGTCAGCATCCACAGCCAGAGAGGTGGCTGTTTCCTCTGCAGACCTCGGGGTTTAACTAATAATGTAATAGACACTTAAACAGACTCGTGCTCAGTCCAGTTGGAGCAGATTTAATTTGAACAGTCTGTCCCAGGTCTGTGTTGCAGCAGCATCCTCTCCACACTACAGACCAGTACAACATCATACACGTTTTAAGTTAAGAAGGGTCATTTTGTATGTAAAGTTATGTCTCAATCCTCTGCATCAAAGTAAAGTCTCGAAAGTAAAGTCTGTTAAGGACATCACCAGTATTACTGAAAATAAAATATGTATGGGGGCTGCATGTATGAGTAATGGGACTCAATGAGTGTATGTGACATTTGCATAACATCTAGTTAAATCTGTTTTCTGACTGTGTAAACACCACAGTGGTTTTTAACCATAGGTGCACACAGGCCAGAGCAACGGTATACTCAAAGTTAAAGAACAGGGAAACTGAAATTATACATTCATCTGTTATTGCCACTGTTTTCATTTTGAAGTGACAGATTTTTTTAAAATCTCATGACAGCAGCACAAGCTTTTCCACCCTTTTAAAAGTATCGGCTGATATTGATTTTCCCAAACTGAGGCTTGGGATTCAGACTGGGTAGTGGTGCATTTTTTGTGGGGTTGCCCATTTGTTTATCATAAAAACTACTGTGATAATTTTGTTTATTATTTTTGATCATTTCTGTTAATTTGTCTGTGTACATGATATAAGGTACTTTTTTAGTACCTAGTCGGCTGGAGTTCCAAGCAAGCTGAGTCGAGTAAAAATATGACATTACCTGATTGATTTTTCCAAACTGAGGGTTGGGATTCAGACTGGGTTGTAGTGCATTTTTTTGGGTTGTGTCATACTGTGATGATTTTATTATTTTGATCATTTCTGTTTAGTTGTTTGTCTGTTGTAGTTTTATTTAGTTGATTTTTATTCATCTTGTTCATTATTTCATTCTTAATCAATGTTTTGTGTATTTTGTTCATTTATATTGTTAATTTCATTCATTGATACTCATATGAGTGTTCTTCACTTTTTCATGTTTCTTTTTTGTCTGTTTTTGTTCCTCTTTTCAGTTCTTTCCTTTTCACTGGGATTCACAACACAAAATGAGCAATAAATTCATGCCTGAGACTTCATGGGTAAAATCCATAAATGCCTTGAGATTTTTTATTTTTTTAGGTTGCTCTTCACTAAACACATTTTTCCTTTGGCTCTTGAGCTGAAAAACTTGGAAAACCACTGATTTTATGTATTTTGCGGTTTAAAGCTCTAATTTAATGTGAAAACAGGAAATGGGAGGCAGGAAAACATCTTTACTTTGTAATAGTTCTGAACAGACTAAATGACATGAGGAGGAGGGTGAGGTGAGAAGGAAGGAACCCATGTTTTCCCAACTGGATTCAACAAAAGCAGTTAAGAAGGAGGGTTGCAAAGGGGTGGGAAATTTATGGTAAATGTTTGGAAACTTTCCAAAAACTTTCCATGGGTAGCTAATCTGGGGAATTTTGGAACTATTCCAAATTGGAAATTTACCTTGGGAATTATGGAAATTTTGGGAATTTATGAAAATAAACAGGAACAAATTGGGAGTAAATCAGGAATTTACTAAATTGAAAGTTGTCCCTTAACAGTGATTTTAGATATATTTTAGCATAATTTTTGACTAAAACAACCAGATTTCACGCAACTATACTTAAAAATGTTATTTCTCAATTGCATGCACATTGCACCCTGCTCGTTGTAGAGGTCTTGAGGACATGCCCCCAATGTTCACGATGCATTGCGTTGCTTTTTCACATGTACAGATGATTTCTAGAATCCTTGACAATTGCAGCCACATTTCAGAGCCTAGAGCACAAGATTATTGAAGCCACACATTTGATCTTGTGGACTACATAAAAGAAAGCAAATTTTGATGATATTGTGTGGTAAATATATTTGATGCATGGTATTAATCCTTAACTTGCAAATATCACATGTAAATGTATTCATACAGTAGATTGCTAATTGATAAGTTAGATGCTAAATGTAAGTTGCAGTTAGTGAAAAGTGCTCTATAAATAAAATTAGATTTGATTTGATTTAGTGCCAATTCATTGACCATATAAGAGGCTACTTATGATGCTAGCTACTTCAAATGTGATGCTGAGTTTTCTGCCTCCTGCACATCAATTTTAAAATACTTTGAAGACCTTTCCAGTTTTTATCTAGGCTAACTATTTGTCTGTTCATGCTATTGCGAAACCTTCAGGGATCTTGAAATCATCTGTGCATGTGATTAAGGACTACACAGGGGCGTGGCCTCGGTACCCCCGCAGTAAGCTGTGTGCATGTGTTTGAGGAATAGCATAGATATGCTCAAGTATACTTGCGTGAAATCTGGTTGTTTTAGTCAAAATCATGCAAAAATTTATTTCCCATAACTATATTATTCCTGTTAAGGACCAACCTTAAATTTTGTACATTTCAGGTATATTTACATTTATTCCTATACATTCCCATGAAAAGTTTCCAACTTTGAAAATTCCCCAAATTTTGCAACTCTATTAAGAGGCCGTGGGTTCTGTTGGTCCAGTTCATTGGGCTGGTTAGAGGGAGGGGCATGATGGGAGGATGGAGAAGGGTGCATCCTGTCCTTCACCATCACTTTGAAGAAACGAGAGAAAGAAAATGAAACATGCCATCTAAAGAAATCAATCTGAATGTGAATAGAAAGAGGGGACAGAGATGATACTGTTAATGTTGCTGTATATTCTGTAATGTATGGATGTTATTTTGATATTTGAAACAGCTGTACAGTCCTGGTTTTTGTTGTTTATGGCATGCTGAATATGCCCGAAGCTGCACACACCCTGGTACTAACTGTTGTGTGTAGACTGCACCTTTTAACATTTATTGTTTTAATAAAAGCCTAAGATTATTCTGTGCTGTTGTTGTTTTTATCACATACACAGTTTTATCATGTTTTTATTGTTTTTATTGTAGTCAGTTACCCAGCTTGTAGCATTTTGAGGTTTGTATGTAAATGTAACGTGCATTACAAATAAAATGTATTATTAGCAGTTAATTTTGTAGTTCAGACATTTTCATTAGTTATTTTTACTTAGTGTTTCAGTTAAGATTTTAGCTTAGTTTTGTCAGTGCACAATAGTTTTAAATTTTCATTGAATTTTGATAAAAAGGGTGATGAAAATGCAAAGAAACAATGAGTGATATGAAAATGTTGAACCCCATTAAATCCCATCCAAAACAGTTGAGCTGTGTAAAGAACTGTGATGATTAGGAAAACAGTAAAACCCTGTATTTAGTTGAAAGTAGCACAAAGACAACATATCGAATGGAGATTTTTAAGAAACTTTTCATTTTGGATTTATAACAACATTTCAATAAAGTTGAGTCAGGATCATGTTGACCACTGTTTTGTGTCATCCCTGCTAAGAGATCACTTGCCATATCTTGGGAAGTGGAATGTTTTCCATTCTTGCTTGATGTAGGATTTCATCTGTTCAGCAGTTCAGGTTCTCCATTTCAGAGTGACCGTTTATTTTGGCCACTGTAAGGCACACCTGTGCAGTAATCGTGCTGTCTAATCAGCATCTTGTGAGGTGGATGGATTAAAGAAGTGCACACTAACACAGATTTAGACACATTTGTGAACAATATTTGAGAAAAATTGACCTTTTGTGTACATAGAAAAAGTCTTCGATCTTTCAGTTCAGCTCATGAAAAATAGGAGCAAAAACAAATGTGTTTGGTTTATACTTTTGTTGAGTCTATATACCTGATATCAGGCTTGGATGGACTGGATAGGCTATACACTATTTATGTAATTCAGCTTGAGGTTAAATTCACTGCCTGGCCAAAAAAAAAAAAAAGTCACCACCTTAACTCACTGTCTCCAGAGACTGGTGAGCACATAAAATACCAGGCTTACACCTGTAACCCGCCAACTGCCTTATTATATAAGTTTGGAAATAAACTACAGACAGGTCCATACACACAGACATCTTGTATGGGTCTTGGTCGTTGGGAACCAATATGGCGGCGGTGTTGATGACGCACGCTGAGAGGTTGAAGACGACATCTAGTCTAGTGTTCATATGTTCACACTGCAGACCTTAATATTGAATTCCAATTTTTTT
Organism: Pseudamia nigra; assembly: GCA_029823295.1. NCBI lineage: Eukaryota > Metazoa > Chordata > Actinopteri > Kurtiformes > Apogonidae > Pseudamia > Pseudamia nigra. The sequence goes on from JAQQAE010000939.1 coordinate 5,434, forward strand.
TTTTGCTGAAATCCTTTTTTTTTGCGTGATTCTTCACATTATATTTTAAATGTGACCAGTGTGAACAGTCTACGGCTCTGAAGTGACCCGCACCCGCAGAAGACGTGACGTCACATGCAGCACACTCCTGACCGATTGGTGGCGGTAATGCACCAATAAGTTGTTTGCCAACCGCCATAAAACACTAAAGAAGAAGAAGTAGCACACCGTATTTACGGAAGTAAATATGAATGCTACACAAGTTGGCGTGTGTGGATCAATTTTGAAGGTGTTGTGCAGTTGGAGTCGATAAAATTATGACCCAGTGATTCCGAGTTCACTGTTTGCATCTGATTCTGCCTCATCCAGCGCAAAATTATGACGCCTGTGTCACTTCAGTGAGGTAAAAGTCGCATGAAATGCGACAGTTCAGACTGATGTCACCTTGACAAACATCAGATACGTGTCAGATTTAAGATCACATATAAAAGTGACCTGGGTCTGGTTTGAAAAAAAAAAAATCGGATTTGTGCTGTTCAGACTGTCATAAAAAATCAGATATTAATCACATACGGTGAAAAAATGGGATTATGTTTGCAGTTTGAACGTAGTTATACTTCCATGCCGGAGACGCAGGTCCTGCCGGGTCTTTAGGAGCCAATCTGTTCCGAGCCAGTCTGGCTTTTGGAACAGTTTTATGTACAGTATGTGCAGTTCAGCAGTTCCTTCTCCCGTTGTTAGATTCTCTTTTCCATTATTCCCTGACCTCATAAGGTTTCACGTCGGGTAAAAGTAGGTAGGAAAAGGTCTTAGGAAACACCGTTTGAACAGTGTCTCCTTCTCTTACTACGTGGTAGCGTCAAGTGTGTTTTTGTCGCGGAAAACCACGGGTGTGTGGTAAACGACGAAACGGTGACCGCTTGAGCACAGTGAAAACTAAGTGTACTATATTTGTGGACGCAAAACTTGTATTTAAAAACAGCTGATGCCAAGCGAATGGAGTTTTTTTGGAGTTCTATGCGGGTGTTTATGTGGTGTTTTTTTGTATCGCCAGCAGCATAGTTTACAAAATCATCTAAAATATTTTCCCTTTGGTTCCATCAGGCTGACGATTAAATAATAAAGATAAAATGGCTTTGGCAGACTTATTCAAAACACTGACTGCTGTCGATGAAGATGTGAAGGACTCCTGTCAGCCAGCCTTTAATCACAGGTACTGTATATGTATAACCAGCAAACCTGTTTAACATTAAGGAAATAAAACACACACTGCTCAACATATGCTGATTTTATTTTACAGGAGAGAAACTGAAAATGGAATGAGAGGTCCTGACAGAAAGAAGAAAGACCAGGGTGAACAGACTGGCTTGAATATGGTTTGTTGAACAGTAATGTGCTCAAATATATCTACCTTTAAAATGTGTCACACAAACTTAGCATCACATATTTGATGTTTTTCCTCTCCATCCTAGTACAGTAATTGGCATTTCATATGTCATAGTTTGTATTTATTCATACAGCAGCATTTTAATCATCTGCTTCATGTCTTTGGATAGATAAAGTGTATGATGACCCCTTTAAGAAAATGTTCATAATAGTCATATATAATTTTGCTATTATTGGCACAGATACCCAAAAGGTATGCTAAACTAATCAAATCAGAATGTCATCAAGGAAAAAAATAACACAAATATTAAAAAGATACTTCTCAGACCTGTGGCATCAACAAATTATTTTCAATGACAGAAATGTTGCCCAATGGATGCCTTTGCTTTTGCAGACTAGTCTGTAAAACATTAAGATGTTTGTGTGTGAAAATCCCAACAGATCGGCAGTGTGTGAAATACTTCAACAACAAATATGCCATGTTCAGACTATGTTTACATCCGTAAATGAACTGAGTTGCTGCCCTCTAATTTCATGACGATACTTCCTATAATGAGTTGTGTTAACAGCTGTACCTAATGAATTTGCCAGTGAATGTATTTTGTGCTTTCAAACTATCACCTCATATTCCCCCAAAGCCACTTATTTTGATTTCTCCTCTAATATTTTTATGCTGTAGAAAAGTGAATATTTAATTATATGGAATATTATAATGTCAACCCTTCAACCTTAAGTGCTTCATAGTATTTGGCATTATTAAACCAAACTTGTAGAATTACTGTACTTTTATCCACATGGTAATTGAAGTGGACTGAAACAAACATGTGACCTACATTTGTACTGTCTGTAATCTATGTTATAACATTAACAATTTTGTGCTTAATAATTACTGTTTTCTGATCATAGTCTTCTAAAAATGTCTGCTTCATCAGTTATTGCTGGGATTGCTGAGTCATCTTCCTTATTATTCTTCCACTTCCATGCATTTTTTGTCATTTAACTGACGCTACATTTTTTTGTCCGATTCAAGCCGTTCAAACTTCATATGTTTCAGCTGATTCAGGACAAGTGTGCTATTACTTTTCATAATTCTAAACCTTATAATTTATAAAATATTAAGCTTTTTTGAACATTTTTTTTTCCCCGTAGGAATTGAATGGAGAACTCTAATGGAATGTGTGGTTACCATGGCAACGACAGTGCCTTGGATCCTTTGATTACTATTCCACTGAATAGTTAATTTAACTCGTGCACTTTTCCAGCAAGTTCAACTATTTTGACTCAGCAAACCTACACCATCTCTTCAGAGATTGACAATTTTCTAGTTACATTAAAATGGTGGAATCAGGTCTCATAGTCTCTTTAGTGTGTTCCATACATTTGTCTTAGACTTTTGCAAGTGTGACCAAATGAAAAACTTGACTCTTGACTTAACCCTTTGGGGCCAATTACAGTGTGGTATTTGTGTGTTGAATCGTGTGTTATATGGCCATATAGAGCTGGGCGATTTAACAAATATGCTCAATGTTTCACAGCTGACTCTAACTGTCACATAGTTTCCTAAAGCTGCTGCACAGTTCTAGTTCTCTCTTTCTCTCTCTCGCTCGCTCTCTCTCTCAATGTAGCTTTAATGTGGATATACTAGCAGCTTTATTGGAGCCTGTTTAGTGCATGGAATGATTTATCATTCTACAATTTCACATCTGGCTCCTACTCAAACCTAGCTTCTCCCTCACCCTTTCTCTCTATGTATTGCGATATATATTGTATTTTGCGGAAGTGACAAAATATATTGCAATATAAATCAGCATGTACATAATACATCAGTTTTTGCATTTAAACTAATTCACCTGACATGGAATTGTTTTTTTTTTTTTTTCAAGGAGAGGTGTTTCCAGAACCAGACAACAAGGACTAAGGAAAGCCCTGAGGCTGAAGATGTCCAGAGGCACTGTACAAGCACTCGCTTCAACCAAAAAATGAAAAAACAGCACAGAAATACAGCTGACTTTAATAAGGCATGTCAACAAGTCAAAAATAAAAGCAACTGTAATGTAAACAAGCAACAGAAAAAGATGCGGTGCAAGCAAAGAAACCTCCATCAACAGACAGAGAGGCAGACAGACAACCAACACACCAGATTGTGGGGGAGGAAAGATGGAGGAGGTGGAAAAAAAGGAAGAGGCAGAAAAGACAGAAAAAGTAACATCAAGCAGGTATGCATGCCTTTTAGTATGTCTGAATTAATTGCCAAGTCATTCACAAGGAAAATAATCTAGTATAAACTCTGCACTCTGCCCTAAAAGTGACCTAAAAAAGTTATTTCCTTTATAGGAACTTCCACACAAAAGGTTCATGACACAAGAGTTCAAAGAGCAAAATGCTTTGGAAGTGGATGGCCGCTTACTTTGTCAACATTTTATTTGGGGAAGATGCATTAAGGTACAGTAGGTTACTAATTGTTTATTAAAATACACCTTATGGTTGGTCCTAACACTTTTTACACATATTATGACATCAGACTAATATAATACATGTTCTTGTTTTTTTTTTCTATTCTCGCAGGGTGATGAGTGTCAACTGGAGCATGTTGAGGCTTACAATGGTCTCATCAAGGAAGTGTGCAAATTCTATGTCCAGGGATGCTGCCTAAAAGGCGAGCGTTGCCCATACATGCACAATATCCTCCTGGTTTGCTTCCATCAACAATACTCATGAGATATACTTTAGAGATGGAAACTCATTTTGTTTGTTTTTGGTGTTATGTTTTTACAATTGATGCCTGAAATCCTCTTTGAAGTGAGTACTCGACATCAGTTCAGTTATAACTTCAGTTCACTCACGTTTAGGGCTTACTTGCACTGAAACCATTGTCTTGAATAGGTTGCAGTATTGCTTCTGAGGTAGGTGGCGCAAGTAAAGCAAAGAAATCAGCTGAACCAATTGAAACTTACCATGCTTATAGACCACCATGTGTCCATCTTGTCAGTTTTTAGGATAGGTAGCACTGCTGGTAAGAACCAAACAAAAATAAATCCGCTGCACAGTGATTGCCTCTTTTTGTAGATACTTTGTGATCACGGGCAACCAAACAGCTTGTAGTTATCAGTTGACAGATGTGAATATTTTTGTTGTAACTTAATTTTTTTTCAGGATTTCCTGGTCTGTGAATTGTAATGTTTGCTGTTTCCTTGACTAAGCTGCACAGTCTTTCCCCTGCAAGTTTTTCCACAGAAAAGGAAAGTGTCATCGAGAGGACTGCAAGTTTTCCCATGATCCGCTGAATGACATCACTGAAAAACTGTTGGATGAGGTGTGCATACAGAAGTCCACTTTGTTTATATGTCTGGTGTTGGCCAAAATTATTAGGATAGTTGGTTGTTTTTGTTGAAAATGCCTTTAAAATACCTATAAAGTCAATTAAATATCTGCAAATTCATCATTATGCTCTATAACCCATAAAACAAAGCCATCATAAGGAGATTTAGGTCATTTTCCTTAAAAACATTCTGGTTCACACAGTTATGTTCCTTTACATTCAAAGAATAAGCCTTGGGTTTGGGTTCCAGAAGGCATGGGATGATACTAGAGTTGGAAGATGTGCTGGTGTAATTGCTGCAAAAGGTGGACACACCAAATATTAAAATTAAAAGTGGATAAAAACAATAGGATTCACGTTGTCTGATATTTGTTGTGCTTAAAGCAACCATCTGCATGTTTCATGAACATTATGAAATGACAGATACTTTTTTTTATTATCGTCCACATCCGTCATGTCTAATTACGTCTGATAGATATGGCAATTATTGATAAGGGGAAATGTCACAACAGCTAAATAAAGGCTAAAACACAAATGCACAAGGTACAGTACAACTGTGGATGATTGCATGCATTGTATTTATTTCACTACAGGCGATAAAAAGAGAAAATGACCTAAACGAAATCGCAAAGGAACGTGATAGGTCTTCAGGAAAGCCAGAAAAGACACAAGTGTCTGAACTGACAGAGGAAAACCAAGTTGCTGACTTGTTCTTCCAGCCCATCAGGTAAGTACAAACTGTCATAGACTGGTTACATGCACAAAATATTTTCCTTTTTACCCCTATGTTGGGGGGGGTCTTCTTACGGAGGTCAGCGATGGCTGATTTGAACTTTTCCTGTCTGCCTCTTTGTTTTGTTGCATGGGTTAGCTCTCCAGATATCTTTTTTTAACATAGTTTCAGATGTTCCTCCTTGTCGCATACATTTCTGTGCATGTTTTGGTGCAGGATAGACATGGGATTTCATACATGATGTTACATATTCTGTCTGGGTCAGTTTTGTCCTTCGGATGTATTAGGATTTGCCACAATTTTACATGCATTTGTTTCATCGGCGTGTTGATATGGTGTTTGTTCATCGCCCTTTGCACCTACTGTGTGATGCCCCTGATGTATGGTAGTGTGAACATGCAGATGTTCTCCTTTTTGTATTTTTTTTTCTTTTCTTTGTTGTGAATTTTGTGAGCAGCTTTCTTTCATTTTGTTGTTGCCCATCCTACTGCCAGTGTTAATGTGTTATGTGTTCCTCTTCCTCCTGTAGGTCCTGTTTGTCCATTATTATGTTGTTTTGTGCCGTCACCAACACACTAGTTCAGAGAAGAACTTTGTCTCATTGATTCATCAGTCTGAGTTGTGGTTGTTTGACATTTTTAGCCTTTCTTTCTTTTGATTGTCCTGGAATTTTTGAATGCTGACCACATCATTTTCTCTATTTTGGCCAATTGTTAATGTATCAAAAAAGAAAAGTGAGCAAAAAAAATAAACCACAAAAAAGCAAAATAATCCCCAAAATGAACAAAAATGAAGAGGATGAAGAAAAAAATAAAGAAAATGAAAGCAACTGTAAGTCAAACTAGGAAATTTGCAATCTGAAGAGATTGCGTTGGTTTGCTGAGTCAAAATAGTTGAAATTGCTGGAAAAGTGCAAGAGTTGAATTAACTATTCAGTGGAGTAGCAATAAGAGCACTATTGTTGCCATGGTAACCACACATTCCATTAGAGTTCTCCGTTCATTTCCTATTGGGAAAAAATTGGTCAAAAACTTACTATTTTAAAAATTTTAAACAAGTTCATTCAGGACTTGCAATAGCACACTTGTCCTGAATGAACCGAAACATATGAAGTTTGAATGATTTGAAATATGTAGGAGTAGTTACATGACAAAAAAACGTATGGAAGTGGAAGAATATTAAAGACTCAAGACAACAATAGTGGGATTGCTGCATGACTCGGCAATCACACTAATAATCAACAAAATGAATCTAAAACAATGAACAAAGTGGTCAATAAAATTAAAAAATGTACAAAATGATCCAATATCCACACCTCTTCATGAGTGACGTCTGCCTCTTGCTGATGTTGTTCTTTTCCAACAGGCCTAACTTCTACAACAGCTCAGATGCAAACATGGAGACGGAAGCCGATCAGGCAGAGGAGCGAGTTGATGTTACAGAAGAGGTCACTCTACTACATGTTGGAAATGATGCCCCATCACCTAGCCTTAACCCTGAAGGGCCTGTTTGCTATTCAGTCGAAGCTGTGCTGAGACCTCAATCCAAACAATTCTATTGTTTCACTACAACTCCTGGAAGACAGGAATCTGTGCCACAAACGTCATACAGCTGCGCTTCAGACTCTGCAAACCCAAGCAAGGTTCCCTACTCTGTCAGTGCTGTCCTCAGGTCTTGTAAATCAGCAGATGGTGCAACTTCTAGTTCCAAATTTACACCTGTGGGACAAACTGAAGATGTTTCTGATCCTGTCACAAGTTCAGAAAACAAAAATGATGAGTGCTGGGTAAATAACAGATATGAACCTATTAAATTGAGCTGCCAAATGAACACAGATAAATGCACTGATCTTACTGTGGTCTCTGTGGATAAGGACAAACTTTCTGGAGATGTGGCTCAGTCACTGAATCCAAACCACAATGTCAAGTCACAGCTGGATGAGTCCAGTTCCAAAACCAGAGGAATCGATGAAGGACATAGTAGTCCAGTGTCCTCTGCACTTTGTCTTAGAAAAGAGAAAAGACATCTGCCTGTGGATGTTGCAGACTGTAAAGACAAAACTCCTCATTTTAAAGTCACTTTTTCAAATTTTTTTACTCAGTCCAGCCTAAAACCTAATCTATCTGACTCAGATTCCTCCATAAAACCTTTTTCTACCTCTTCAGTGTTCAGAGAGTTTAATGGCAGAGTTAATGTTTCCACCAAACCCAGTGATACAGAAAATTCCCACAGCAAACATTTCACTGCAAAGCAGCATCATTTTACTGAAGCCAAAGCAAAGTCCAGCTGTAAAATTACATGTGGTGGGAATGTTCATAGAAGTGAGAACCCAACAACACCCTTCTGCAGCCTTTTTGCAAGCTCCATCATTGACAGTCAGCAGCCGGTTGGAAGTTCCTCTGGTACTAAAGGCTTCAATCAGTCTTTTTCCCCTGCTCTGTCTCATACAGATTTAAAATCTCCACCCAAACATGTTAAAAGTGAACCTGACAAGTCATCTTTGTCCTTCCTGAGTCCTTCTGCATCCTGTCTCAGAGCATCTGCAGCTGACCATTTGATGACTTCTTCCCTTTTCCATGAGTTAAACCAGCCACCTCATAATATCTCACAGTCAATAGACCCCCGCCTGGGATCCCCTGTTGACCTGCTTTCTGACATAAGTGCCAAAAATAAGAATGAAGACAGTTTGACAGAGCTTGTAAATCAACCTAAAAGGCAGCTGGAGAATTCAGTGTCTGATTCCTGCAGCGAGTCTCCAGATCAAGCTCCTGATTTGTCCACATGCCAGGCTGTGCAGCAGCAGGATGTCGTCTCATCCTGCAAATGTAAGAATATATCTCGCACTACTCATCAGAGCTGGGCTGTTGAGCCAAAAATATTGTGATCACAAAAATGTTCCTATCAGTGCATGTAAATCTTTCAGCTGTTCCCTTTTAGGGTTCGCCACAGCAAATCCCCTTATTTTATTTGCCCCAGTCCTCTGCATTTTCTGTTACACCATCTATTTGCCTGCCCTCTTTCACCATATCCATCTTGTCTGCGGCCTTTCTGTTTGCCTCCTGCTTGGTAGCTCCAACTCCAGCATCCTTCTGCCAGTATCTCCACTGCCCCTCCTTCTCACATGTCCACATCACATCAACCTGGCATTTCTGACTTTGCCTCCAAAACATCCAGCCTGAGCTGTCCTTCTGATATGCTTGCTTCTAATCCTGTCAATTATAACTTCCAAAACAAATCTCAGCATCTTCAGCTGTGTCATATCCAGCTATGCCTCCTGTTTTTTTTGTCAGTGCCACCATTTTTAAACCATGTAACATAGCTGGTCTCACAACTACCCAGTAAACTTTCCCTTTGACTGTTGCTGCTACTCTTTTGTCACCCAATACTCCTGGCACTTTTCTCCACCCTGCATGTAATTGCTTTCTTACCTTTATTGACCCCAAGTTGACCCCAAGTACTTGTCCTCTTTCACCCTTTCCAGCTCTACTCCTTCTAACCTCGCTGTCCCACCGGTTTCCCTTTCATTCTGTCTCGATTCGACTGTCTTTCATTCTTCTTCTCTCCAGTGCGTATCTCCACCTCTCAAGGTTTTCCTCCACTTGCTCTCTGCTCTCACTACAGCTCACACTGTCATCTGAAAACATCTTAGTCCATGGGGATTCCTGCGTATCCTCATGTGTCAGCCTGTCCATCACCTTAGCAGACATGAAGGGGCTCAGAATCGATCCTCGACGCAGTCCTGCTTCTACTGTCGCGTCCCTACAGCACATTTCACTACTGTTGCACTATTCTTTTGCAAAACCACAGCTCCTCCCTCAGCACCCTGCCATGTGCTTTTATTAAATTCACCCTAATAACAATGAATATTACAGTGTGTTATGGAAGTTTAATGGGTGAAATTAGATCCAAGTTTTACAATAACAAAAATAAAGAAAAACTAGGAAAGGGGGTGTCCAAACTGTTCACTAGTAGTGTACATACATGTATCATAACAGTAATTAACATGTACTCCTAATAGTGTATAAAGCTATTAGTCACTGGTGAAATATGTGTCTAATGTGTTTTGTTTTCTGGAATTGCAGCGCCTGCAGCTTCAGTTTTGAGAAGTCTTTTTTTGTCTTTGAGTCCATATCAGCAGGATGGACCACAGCGAGACAGTGTCCCTTCAGGTCTGCAGTGATTTGAGTATCCCTCTGTTCAGTGGCCTTGTTGTCAGGTAAATTCTAATATTGTTTTTCTATGCATTTCAGAATGTGAAATGCCAGATAAAAGTTGTGCAGTGTGTCTTTGAGGAGCAGCAGAACACTTAACAGGAAATGAAAGAAGAATAAGGTAGGTAAAAAAGAATGGAGTGTAACCAGCCGAGGTTAAACATGGCATCCACACACATTTATGACACAGGGTGTGGTGAAAACATATCGACAGAAAAATGCAGGTTTTATAACTGAAAACACATCTTACATTATGTTCAGTCATACAGTCTACAAGTCAATAATTGCATGACAGAAAATAATACATTCACATCCTGCTACTTAGTAAAACAAAGATGTGAAATGGCAAATGTCCCATCCCTTTTTGAAACTGATTGTGACCTTGAATTTTTACCTTTTAGGTCACAGCATGTTTGGAATCATAGTCAATAACAGGGGTAGACATTTTCAATCATGGTACGTAACAGAACACTATTGCTATCTGCCTGGGGCGTCTGCCGTTGAGTGGCACCCATCCACCCCGTCTGGAATGTTTGGGAGCGGGTCTCTGCACCCCACTGGTGGCGATTCTCCTTGTCGACGTTGATCGGGGGCGCCCGGGGTATGGCCTTGTGGTCCACAGCCGCACTGCATACTGCTGGGGTCTCGGTGGGTCTCCTGCATTTCCTGCTCTTGCGGGGGGCTGCACTGCTTTGTGCCTTTCATCTGTCAGGACCCTTCTATTGTCCTATACTGCAGGGGCTGCAGCTTGTTTGATGGTGTTGGATGGTTCTTCTTGTGTGGTTTTCCTTGGGTTTGCCTGGTCAGGGCACTGGTTGTTAGACTTTACTTGGGTGGCGGGGGGGGGGTTGGGGCCCCAGTTGTTGACTGGTTGGGGTCCTGCATACATAGCGGTCTAAAACACAGTGTACTGTAGTTGTCTAGTGTGGCAATTGACTCTAGCCCCCAGGGGGCTCGGTTGGAGCTTCTCACCTTCATTGTCAAGTACATTTTGTGGCAAACACAGAAATTCACTCACACAGGCACACACAAACATGCACTGTACACACACTATGATAATTTATGTGTCAGTGTATCTGTATGCATTCTGATGTTTGGCTGTTTGTTGTTGTAACTCTTTTACAGATGCAGCAGCCGGTAAGCCTCAGTGCTTATATAGACGGAAGAGAAAACTGTTATGCTTCTTCTTTTCTTTCCATTTTTCTCTCTGCCCCATCTCTTTATTTTTCTGTCTTTCTGTCTCTTTGACCTTCCCTACCTTTCATTGTATTGTTGCATTATATATCAAAATAATTGATAATAAATAAATAAAAGTAGTAGCATGTGGAGTTTGCAGTGGGTCTGTAGAGCTTCTGATGGCAAAGCAAATGTGTTTGGCATAGCAAGACATTCAGACCACAATTCTGCTCACCAAGTTGCCAGACAAGATGTGGAAAAAGACATTTTCAACCTGAGTCCATAGCTAGAAATGTATGTTGGTTAAAGTGCAATAATTTTAGACTCTATTGATCTTCAAGGTCATTTGATCAGTGAGAGGTGCCTTAGAATCTAATCTATCACATATTCAAGTTTGGCACCTCTATATCAGTTTTGGTACTGTCAGATGGCCTTGACTTTGTGCCATTGAGCCATTTGTTGAAACATTATCATTTGATGAAAATTGAACTTTGTTTCCTGTCATATTTTACGTTATTCAGAGTCTAATAATAGTAATTATGGATTGGATTTATATAGAACATTTCAAGTTACCCAAAGCGCTTTACACTAAACCCATATTCATTCACTTCACAGTCACACTGGTGTTAAACTACATCTGGGGCAAACTGATGGAAATGTGTCTTCGGCTCCACACCGCTGTCCACCACCAAACATTCATTCACATTCACCAAGACAATGTGGATGAAGTGTCATGCCCAAAGTCACGACAGAATGACAAAGTGGAACCTCCAACCCTCTGGTTATCAGACAACCTGCTCTACTGCCCTGACACATTTAACTGTAAAATATGCATATTCAAAACCTTTTTGTCAACTTTCTGAGCTTATTAAAAGGTTGATTTTATATAATATCTGACCATTAAAATTTGTATAGAATTTCTGTTTGGTAAACTAACTGTGGAGAGGATTTTGCACATTAAAGTGTGGAGGTATAGAGCTGTATGAATAATTTTTTCATGTTAAAACTGTCTGACTTGTAAAATAAAATGTACAATTCAAAGCTTTTCTGTTAACTTTGTTATATGTGTATGTACAATTGCAGTGGAGTATGTAGGTACAGTATCTAATCACAAGTTAACCATAAGTATCAACAAGTACAATTAAGACACATTCAGGCTTCTCAAAGTGATGAATTTTACCTTTATATGAAATCATTCGTTTTAGGAAAAGCCACCTCATGTCATTCATGCATACAGTATTTGAAAAAAATGGTCATTATAATCTCTTACGTGTGAACCCGGGCTGCACGAAAGAAAATGTAAATATTTATGTTGAAATGTCAGATCAAACATAGAAGTTTCCACCAAAAATAATAACTTAAAAATATACAGGAACTTGGAAAAAATGCAAAAGCAAGTTGTGATGTCCATGCATGTTTTACAGTGGATCTATCATTACACAACAGGTTGTTTTTCCATTTCTGCACATTAGACCACACTGAAAGCATCTAAATCTGCACCTTTAAATTGTAATTACATATTCTCTGTGTGACTGTAATTGTACACACTGATGTAGTTTTGATTACGATGTAATTAGTTGTGCAACCCTAATATGAACATAAGATGAGTTATAAATAGTAAAAATATTAAAGAATGGCTAAGGCTCAAAATAATATAGTGTCTCTGAGGATACAGAATGCCTTGTAAAACATAAAATTTAGCTATGTACTTTTGGAAAGGTGGGTTTCAAAGTCCAGCATAGAAGTAAAATTAAATTCCCCAGAAACAGATTTTTCCAGGCTTGATAGGCTCACATCACTGCTTTGTGTGTAATAATGTTCATAAAAGAAAATAATGAATGTCTTCATCAGATTCTGATGAAGACATTCAATACATCTTTTTGAATAACCATGTATCCCTCAGTAATGGGTGAGTAGGTAAAAATTTTTAAGCATGTATATTACACTTTAAAGGAAGTTTTTCCCAAACAACAATTTGAATTTTTTGTCCATTCTTTATTTTGACATAAAATAATGTATAAACATGTAACCAGACATGGGTAGTGCTTACCATGGTGGCCAAAATTGTTAGAACACCTGACAGATCTGAAAGTATTTTTTACAATTTTTTTTTTGCCTCCAAAACAATTAAATGTCATAATGTTCTTGAAATTTGCAGATGGTTGCTGTGAGCACAACAAACACAGTATGATGATGTGAGTTCTACTGTTTTTATCCACTGTAATATTTGGTATGTCCAACTTTTTACAGCAATTACAGTAGCACATCTCTGGTATAGTGTCAGCATATGCCTTCTGGAACCCAAACCAAAGGCTTTTCTTCAAATGCATCAGGAACATGATTGTGTGACATGGTGAAATCGGCCGAGCTTGTTTCTTGTTTTTTTTTTTTTTTTAAGGAAAATGTCCTAAATCTCCTTATGATGGCTCTAGAAAATATAGGTTTTCTAGAGCATAATGACTTTGTAGATACTTCATTTGTTTTATGGGTATTTAATGGCCAATTCAACAAAAACTGAAACTTCTTAAAAATGCCAAGTGTTCTAATAATTTTGGCTGCCACTTCATGAACTTGAAGTGTTTTGTTTGTTTTTTTAAAAACCATTCTGAGAGTCGTCATTTGCAGTTAGATTTGTGTTGGAAAAACTGTACATCGACTCAGTTATATTTGGCTACACACCTCAAATGTTTACACTGACTTTGTTTTTAATGAATAAAATAAGAACCAAATTAATAAACTGAGCAATAATGAACAAAACAAGCAACAACATGAACAAAAAAATTATCTACAAAATGAACAGCGCGTTATATCACAATGCCTCAGGATTGCTCTGTACTAATTATACTACAGTGCACATTAACAAAACTGTTCATGACAAACCTGGAAAAGTAATGGTGTTTTGTCTCTTTTTCCAGGCCTTGGAAAAGCTATGAAATATACTGTCAAAGGGTTATGGAAATGATATGAAATCCAATTTTTAGGAACAAAACCCTTTGCTTTTCTCAAAACTGTCCATTATGTGAATTGTGAAGATGCAAAGTGAACATCTCAACTATCTAACGCCTGCACATAATTAAAGATAAACTAGATGTCGACACATGGAAACATCCATGACTGAGATGATGTTTAACATGCAAAATTCATTTCATTTATTGGTTTATTTAATATGGACAGTAACATGGTTGTCTGTAATATATAAACATGTACAGGTTACAGACGCATTGCTTTAAGTGTTTGTAGCAACATGCTAGCTGTCCACAGGAGGCTTTTGAAAGCCAAACAGAAGGAAAACAATATGTACTATAGTAAGGAATTAAGGACAGCGTAAGATTGAGACATTTTACTTGTATACACTTAAACATCATTAGGTTGTCTTAAATTTGTAAATGCTGATGTTTCCTGACTATATACAGCTGGTTTCAAAATGACATTTTTGTAAATTTCAGCAGTGAACTTGTGTTGCACCTGCATCTGTCTTGTCTAGAGCGTAATGTGAGCCCAGCTTTGCAGTACAAGTGTCAATTTCCAGAATCCTTTCATTCCAGTTCCTTCTCTGACTCAGGAAGCTGTGCCACTGAAGGTGGGTTAAAAAGAGGCTTGTTTTCTTGTGACTGCTCAGTCTGTCCATTGATGTCCTGTTCCTGAACATATTCATGCATTTTCCTCTTGAAGCACCCCAACTACAGATGGACACAAGAAAAAATGTTTTGAGAAAAGCTATGGAGAATCAGTTTAGAATGTGAATGTATTGCTCTTATCTAGGGCTCAGTTACCCAACATGTTATCATGATTTATTTTTCAAATATTGTAGTAATATTTGACTGGTAATTATTACGTGTAGTAACTATAGTATTAATAATATAAATAATCGTTAAGTAATTATAGTAATAGTAATTATTAAGAGAAATGCCATATCAGTATGTCATTCTGGTTTAAACAATATTTATTTGTTCCTGATGGGAAATTAAATAAATTATTATTATTATTTATGTTTTTAGATGTTAAGGTGCTACAAAATACAGATGTTGCAAAAATATAGCAACATTGTATCAAATGCCAAAACCGCAGTAAACACAAACTGATGCAAAAACACCTAAAAGATGCAAAAGTTGCAAAAGATTCAACAAGTTAATAATGGGAGAAAAGATGCAACAATAACCTGTGCAATATAAATGATTCACCAAGACCAAAACAACATACAAGATACAAAAATAAGTGGCTGATAATGATGGAGAAGGAGCAAAATGATGAAAACACCCAACACTCACCTTAAACATGACAATGGTGATGGTGGTCAAAAGAAGGAGCCCGAGGCCGCCTCCAGTTAAAATGATCAGCATCTTATCAGGTAAGATAACAAACTCAACCTGAACCTCAGTCTGTTGGGCAGAAATTAGACCAAACAAGCTTTCAGTGAAGATATTGATAGAGAGAAACAGCCTTGGGACCAGATCCACAAAGGATGGATTGTATCAATTAATTGAGAATCTGAATACAGCATGTCTCATTTGCACCCACACTCTGCTTAGAACAGAACAGATTCATACAGCGTGGTCTTGTTTTGAGTTGAAGTTTCACGTGCTTCAGGGGTTTCTCCTCATACCAGCCACAGATCATAGTGAATAGTGCAAATTATGTCTTTAGTTCACACCCTGTTATAAGCCTTGTGCACAGAAACAACTTGTGCCGTCCAGAAATGGAGCTCAGACACCTGTGAGTTTCTAATGAACCATAATGCACTAATAGGATGTACTGCTGGAAACAGAAGACACCAGTATGGACAGTGACAGGATGGTTGGTTGTTTTACTGATTACAACACCTACAAAAAATATATTTATCTTATAAAAAATGAACTGGAACAACCCTCTTCTTCAGCAGATCCACCAAGTATAGCCGAGTGCCTCTTCAGTTTGTGTTTTCTTTTATTCCTCCTCCACAAGTGTGAAACCCCACTCCAACAACTACACCCCCTCCCACACCAGGACTCCTCGTTACTGTCACTGTAACAGCAGGAGTGAAGATGGAGCTGAAGAAAGTGCATTATGTATCATACCTGACATCCTCAGGACCCCTGGGGAGGCCCATGCCCTGTGTCACGCGTTCACTGACCTGCCCAATATTGTGTTTGATGCCGATTACTCCATCAGTGTTTTTGACACCCCAAGATAACCTACAAACTAGAATTTTGTCACATTTGTACTGGTTTTGAAGCCACAAGCCCCTGCAATTGTTTTGTGAATCTGGCCCGTAAATTTCATGCATATGAAACTTTACCCATTTCATTGTCGGATCGTTGTCTTTCCATACGGCGTTTTTACTTGAAAGGCTCTGTGTGAAACAATGGTAAGCATTATAAAACACGAAAAAACACTACATCTTTTATTTGGCTGTACTGTAATCAAATTTCAACAAACCTTTTGTTCGTCAGAGGCCCCGATATATATTTGTTTGTCATAACTAACATGTAGAAAGCTTTTAAATTTCACCTCTCCACTGTCTCCACTGTATCGATTTAGAAAAGGAATATTCTGCAAAGAAAAGAGGTCAGGTTAGATTATGTATTCATAATTTTCAGTTGATATTTACAGTACCTGTCTGTCTGTCTGAAAATGTGTTGTTTTTGGCACCGTGCTTTTATTTTACAGCTGAAGCTTTAAGTCCTTTTGGAAGTGATATTTGACATTTTAACTTCAGTTCACTCATTTTCACGATGATTCAGTGAATAAGCGGTGGTTTGTGCTATGCCTGCCTAAGTTTACTTACCTTGGCAGAATTTGTAAAATGTTTATCATTCCTTAAAGAAAACATGAGTTTATTTTACAGTGAAAAAGTGTTTACCCCCCCCGCCCCCCAATTTCTCACTTTTTCGTATGTTTGTGATACTTACATGTTTCAGATCTTCAAAGAAATTTAAATATTAGACCAAGATCACACAAGTAAACACAATATGCATATTTACATGGACCTGTGTGACGAAGTGCTTGTTATATTTTATATAAACATATAAAGTTTATATTTTTGGAAGGTGTGTGTCCAGGGGTGCTCATTACGTCGATTGCGATCGACCGGTCGATCTCGAAGGTCGTGTTGGTAGATTCAAACCAACTTTCCAGTCCAGTCAACAGAAGGAAAACCACACGCCTTGAATATTGGCTCATGCAGTTATGCAAGGTACATCAATATACATTGTACATATAAATAATTCTCAATATATTTATAAATAAATATGTGTTTTGCATTTTTGTAGTAGGTCGATCATTTTATCTTGGTTATTTTATAAGTAGCTCACATGCTGAACAAGTGTGAGCACCCCGTGTGTGTCCATTACATCTGGTGTAAATGTAACACAGCATTTCAAAAAAGAAACATCATACCAACAGTAAAATATTTTAGTGGTAGTGTGATGGTCTGAAGCTGTGTTGCTGCTTCAGGACGTGGAAGGTATGATGTGGTAAATGGAACCAATTCTGCTTCTACCAAAAAATCCTGAAGGAGAATGTCCGGCCATTTGTTGGTGACCTCAAGCTGAAGCACACTTGGGTTCTGCAGCAGGACAATGATCCAAAACACACCAGCAAATCCACCTCTGAATGGATTAAGAAAACAAAATGAAGACTTTGGAATGTCCTAGTCAAAGTCCTGACCTGAATCCAAATGAGATGTTGTGGCAGGACTTTAAAAAGGCAGTTCATGCTCCAAAGCCCTCCAATGTGGCTGAATTGCAACAATTCTGCAAAGATGAGTGGGACAAAATTCCTCCACAGCTCTGTGAGAGAATTATTGCACGTTATTGCAAGTCCTTGAGTGCAGTTGTTGCTGCTAAGAGTGGCCCAACCAGCTACTAGGGTTAGTAAGCAGGCACTTTTTCACACAGGGCCATGTAGGTTTCGATTTTTTTCCTCTTAAAAATAAAAACCAACATTTAAAAACTGCAGTTTGTTTTTACTTGTGTTATTTTTGTGTAATATTTGAATATGTTTGATGATCTGAAACATTTAAGTGAGAAAAATATACAAAAAAGTAAGAAATCAGGAAGGCGCAAACACTTTTTCACAACAACTGCATGTGGAGGTATCACCGTCATTAAACGGAAAGGAACAGTAATGAAAACACTGAATGGGTACCTGTTCAGAAGTTTGTATCCCTTAGTTCTTAATACTTAACACCCCTTTAAAGCATACATGGCAGCTTGTAATCTTTTCTGACAGTTGTTGATGAGACTCCTTATTTTCTCACATAATAAAGCTGCCCATTCTAAACAAAAAGCCTCCAGCTCCTGTAAATTCTTGGGCTGTGTTGCACGAACATTTGCGATGTCTCCGAAGTAGCCACTCCACTCTCCTGACAGGCCTGTTCTGTCTCTCTAACCCTAACCCTAACCCTATAAGAAAGATGTTTTTTTGTACAATCAATCATATTTCCAAAAAATTGACACTATTTCACAAAACCTTTTGGTCACCCAGGTCTAGTTCATAGTCAGTACGTACCGCTGCTTGCTCTTTGAGGTCCTTAAACTGTGCATCTCCAGACAGAACAAACTCCACATCTGAAGCTTTGTCCAGGAGAAAACTGTCACACACCATGAATTTGCAGCTTCTCTCTGGGGAGCAGTACTGTAACACAAGAGTAATCTATGTCACAGGACTTTTTAACCTCAGAACAGGCTTGTTTGAAGTCATGTTAGGAATATTGTACTTACTTCTGATTTCACGTCAGGTTCGGTATGAGTTTCTCTGCATTGCGTTTTGTTCTTAAAAGAAATGAAAGAGATGTTCACCTGTAATATCACTCACAACAGGAGACTTAGTTGTGTTTTGTCAATTGTTGTGTTACCTTCTCAACAAACACTTCATAGTTGTTCATTTCAAAGTTATGGTCCAGTTTAGTCGGGAAGAACAGGGTGACATTGACGGGGAACGATTTCCAACCACGATTATTTATCTGCAAACAGTGAAAAGAATATGAACTTAATGATATGAAGCCCTGTGAGTGTGTGTGTGTTGGGGGGTGGGGAAGGTGTAATCACAGTGATCAAAACATTGAACAAAATGAAGAAAATGAATAAAAAGCATAAAAGTGAACAAGGATCTGTGAAAATAATGATTTCATAAAACAATAATCAAAGTAACTAAAATTTAACAAAAGACTCCAACAATGAGCATGAATGAGACCAGAAATGAACAAAAGCAGAAAACCAAAGATGTCAAATCTCCCCTTAGAATTTACACGTCTGAAGTGTGAAGACGTAGTGGAAACATCGCTTGCTATTTTAGCAAAGTAAGTACCATACTTTGTTTATAAGTCAGCGTTTTCTCTCACCTTATACTTAGTAACCACTTTTTTGGATGCACTCTCTTCTGATGTGAAGTTCAGGTAGGTGGTGCTGTCGTCTGACCTGAAAAACATGACTTTCATCAAACACCGTTGATCATCTGAATAACAAAGAGAATAAAATTAAGTTATGCTACAAATAGATACTGTAATACATATTAATTACGGCACTTACTTAATCACTGCCATTTTAATTTGATATTGAACAGGGATAGTTCTGGTCAGAGAAGCAGCAGTCGAGTTTGGATTATCACTGAGAATGTAAAATGAAACTGTTGTAAATATTAAATATATAATATGACATGAAAATAAATCCCACTGCTGTCATGTGTTAGATGAATCTGGGAGTGAATCACTGACAAGAACGAGGACGTTTCTATGAAAATCAAAAGGTATAATTATCATTTCTAACCTGTTCCACATTTTTGGTGACATGAAATAAATGAACAAAATGAACCAGCAAGGCCAATATGAAAATAAAAAAAGAACATTATGAATGAAATGAACAAAACACAACAAACAACAATAAGCAATATCTTCTTCTTCTCCTTTCAGCTGCTCCCCTCAGGGGTCGCCACAGCGAAATACCAATGATTCGCATGTTTGATCTGGCATACAATAAGCAATATATGAAACAAAAATGAATAAAATACACAAAAGGGAACCAAGTAATTAACTGTCTTCTTCTTTTCCTTTTGGCTGTTCCCTTCAGGGGTCACCACAGTGAACCATCTTCTTCTTTCACACCAACTCACTTCATGTCCTCCTTCATCACATCCATAAATCCTCTTTTTGGTCTTCCTCTAGATTCTAGACCTTCTGCCTGGCAGTTCCAACCTCAGCGTCCTACTACCCATATATTCACTATCCCTCCTCTGTACATGTTCAAACCACCTCAGTCTAGCCTCTCTGATTTTGTCAAAACAAATAAATCCTGTGAATGGCAATGGTTTTATTTGGAATTTTGTAAAAATGTCAGTAGTTTAGAGATTAAAACAAAATGTTCCGTTTACGCAAACACATAACTGAATAGTAAAATCAGAGAATATGATCGTTTTGCAGTGGTCTCTTATTTTTTTCAGAGCTGTGTTCGTGTTTATGCATGACATGAATTTGAGGAATGGCTTCATATTTTCTAATAAAATTGGGACCTAGATGTTAAAGCAAATTAAAAAAAACACTCTTAGTATTATTTATTTACTATTTTCCATACTATCCAAACTTTTTGTGGTTTGGGGTTGTACATACATACAGTATATGAGACATACTCTTTTTTATATACTGTATATATACGTAGATATTCGTGGTAATTGATTTGGTGCTTATGACCAAAAATGTCACATGCACAAATATGATAATGAATCTTATGGATGTGAAAACAGTTGTCTGAGTTCCTGTAGCTGCAACAGTCTGATTTAACAATACTTTAGTTCTTGTGGTGTGAGGTGGAGGAGCATACCTGTTTGCAGTGATGATTACTGACACGGTGTCATTCCACTCATAGTTTGTCATGACATGGAAATCAGTTGCAAATGTAGCCTTCACGGAAGAGAATGAAACACTGGCTGTTAATTTATGTTAAAAAAGACAGAAAACATGTAAATGTCAAAGTGTCAGGTGACATTTCCTGATACATGAATGGATGACTCACAGAGGATTTACTTCGGTACACTGGGCGGCTGATCTGACAGACTGTTTGGCCCAGTACATCTTCATCACAACGGGGAGGAAGTGGTTTCGATTTGGTTGACTGTTTAATAATAAAGAAAACGTCATTGAAATAATCTTGCCACATGTTGCTGAAAATAAATCTACATAAGAGCATATTTATGTTGCTAACTCCATCCATCATCTTCTGCTTATCCTGGTCAGGGTCATGGGGGCAGCAGCCTAAGCAGAGAAGCCCCAGCCCCCTCCTCCAGCTCCTCTTCGGGGTCCCCCGGGCATTTCCAGGCCAGCTGAGAGACACAGTTCTTCCAGCGTGTCCTGGGTCTGCCCCAGGGTCTCCTCCCAGTTGGAGCTAGTTTTGGCAACTGGGAATTGGACCACCCAGGCCCCTGCCTTTGGCTTCCACCAAAACCACACAGCACTGGACGTTTATGACCCTTCCTGCAGGTGGTGGGCCCACAGGAAAGCACTGTCATCAGGGTCTTCTGAATCGCTCTTAGTCTGACCTGTCGCCTAGGACCAATTTGCCTTTTTTGACAGGTATGGAAACCCCTCCACTATAATAAGGTGGCGATTCAAGGAGGGGATGTATTTAACTATTTATGTAAAATTGAAGATGTACATGAATTAAGCATGTGCTAGCGTTCACAGTGTTAAATTAAAATGAATAAAATAAGTATTAAATGAACAACATAAAGGACATAATAAACAATAAAAATCTTCAAAATGATGAAAAAAAATAAAAATGCTGACCAAAGAAATATAAGAGAAAAGACTGAAAAAAAAATCACAAAATCAGAAGATGTTTTTGTCTTTTGCTTTTTTGTGTTGCATATGTTACTAATACGTTTTTAATTTAAACCAATACATTTTTAATTTAAATCCGTCTGATTTCAGGAGAACACCTTTAAAATTAAATAATAAAAACATCTCTTTTGCATTTGTTATGATTATCATAAATATTAACTAATGCATTTTTTTAAACATGAGAACATTTTGGTTGTATCACCCAACTTTAGCTCTTTCATCATCGCTGACCATGAAGCAATGTCTTTGGCAATTATACAAGATTTAAAACGTGCTTGTGTGAAATTTATAAGTTCAGTTTAAGAGCATGCATTGTGATTTGCAATTTAATTAATGCTTTCTGTACATTGTGCTTGGTTTGAACTCAAGGTTTAGACAGAATGAAATGAGTCAAACTGAAACCGCCTGACAATGACATTCTGTTTTCGGATCCTTTCAACATCTCACTGTTCCTTCCGCTATGTTCTGTTTTTTCAGATATTGACTCATCATTTTAGAGGAAGAGTTTCATTTGTTTTTACCTCTGACATCCCTGACCATCTGTCACTCCTTTTTCTGACAAATGCTTCGTTTGGTGAAGTTATGAAATGTTAAAAAACTAAAATACTAAATTGACTGAAATACTCAAATAAATGAAAATGAAGGTGAATGCGTGAAATATTCCACAAAATTAAGTATTCAAAAAGTTATCCAGAAAATAAACAACAATTTCCAAAAACAAATTCAGTAATTAAATAAATGAGTAAAAATGAACACAAAATTAATTAAATGTGCAAAATGAGCTCAAATGAACAAGATAATCACTAATCAAAATAACATAAATCAATAAAATTAACATATTAATAAACAAAGTTGATAAAAATAAATGAAATAATACACAAAATGAATTAAAAAAAGTAAAATAAAATAATACCTGTAATTGTTAACATGTTGCCAGCTAAATCATACGTCATACGTAAAAGAATGGGATATTTTTGTGGCTCTACATTCATTTTTTCTTCTTTCTGCCCAAAAATGGTTGCCCCCCTCCCTTTTGTTTTTGACCAAATACTTATTTTACCGATGAATTTACCAATTAATTCATTAAAAATCCTACAATGTGATTTTCTGGATTTTTTTTTTCTCATTTTGTCTCATGGTTGAAGTGAACCTATGATGAAAATTATAGGCCTCTGTCATCTTTTTAAGTGGGACAACTTGCACAATTGGTGGCTGATTAAATATTTATTTGCCCCACTGTATACTGCGTGAAGTTAAGAATAAATATGCAGTGACAAATAGCCGAGTGACTCAGAAGTATATGATTTTAAA
>JAQQAE010000940.1:0-28343 GCA_029823295.1 Pseudamia nigra
ACCTATGATGAAAATTACAAACCTCTCTTATCTTTTTAAATGGGTGAACTTGCACATTTTTACGTTGCCCAATACCTATTGGCCCCACTGTATTTTCCAAATTAATGCCATTTTTTCAATTATACAACTTAGAAATCTGTGTTACCTGACAGCATAAGCCTATCTGCTGTGCAACTAGAAAACTACTGATGTTAAGGTGCTATTATTTTACATCATTTCACCATTTTGGAAGGAGTCTTGGTCACTGAGACGCAGTTTTTGATCTGCCCAAAAAACAAAACTGTACACTAAAATTCACGTTTACAGCACAGGTTTCAACCATCCTTACAATTCCATACTGGTCATCTGAGCTCACTTCAGAGTTTACAGTATAGATCCTATTTACGTATACCACATAAAACGGAAACAAGTATGATGTTATTTTATTTCACAACATTTTCATTGCCCAGATTATATACCAGCAATTCTTGTTGAATTTCTTGTGCAAATTCCATCCGCTCTTATCTCAATGACTTCATTAATCTGCTATTGCATCTATTTTGCCCTACTTCTTGATCAGGCTGTAGCTCAACACTCTTCATTAGCTGAACCTTTTTCCCGGGGATGTTCATTCTTGCATGAGCCAGGTCAAGCAGGACCACACAGTCAGGGGATTGTGATTCAAATCATGTTGAGGAGGAAGACGACATATACCCGTACTTGTTTAATTGGCTCATATACCCATGTTGAGCTGGTGCTGATATCATCCCACATGCAGTTTCTCTAAGTGCACGACTCCTCCACCATTGCCCTCCAGTGCTCGAGAGAAGCAAAGAGGGCAAGTAAATAGATGGTCTGCTTGAGAGATCTCATGAGTAATTTCACCCTGTATGTCTATGGCTTTTAGGTGCTTCATGTAGAGTACCCTTCCCACTCCCCACTCGACACACTATTATATAGAAAACATTATTAATATTCATCAGAAATTACTAAAGGAGAGGAAGAAATGCTTGCCATATCCAGATGGATGCCCCTTAAATCTGTCTTCAATTAGTCTCCACTAACTTACTTCTTCCAGTTGAATTCTGATTAGCTGATCTGGCAATTTACTCAGCCTGACTTGAGAGCACTCAGTCCCTCTCCTGAGTGCCACCTAGATGCTTTAGAGTATTGTGAACCTTTGATCAGAGCCCCCTTATTACCTATAAAAGCCAATACCATTAAATTTTGCATCATCTTGTCCATAGTCCTTTTCTAAATACTGGAGAGCCATGTTATAAAAAATCTAGTGATCTATAAAAATAAAACCTAAGAATAGGTTTTAGTTAATATACAGTATGTCACATCTGCTCTGTGAGCTTATGAACCTGTGGCCCATCTCTTGTCTCTGTAGCTAGCTACTTCCCTCTTGTGGCGAAGCAGGACACATAGATGACTTACTGGGGTCATCATGTTCACTTACCCTCTTCTTGCATTTTTTTAAAGCAAGAAAAAGAGGATTGGGAAGAGTGTGCAACATAACACTCCACTGTCATTGATCTTCAGTGCCAGGTCCATGCTTCTTTCCTCCCCACCCCCATTTCTTCTTCACCGTCTTTAGGAGAAAGTGGATCACTAGAGGAGGTAAACCCCTTCCCATTAACATATAGAGTCTTCATTTAAATCCGATTCACTTTTCCATCCATTTAGAAGACTAATGCAAATAGGGTACAGTGATGGCATTGCATGAGGAACTGATTGAGCTTCAATTTGATCATTTTATCTGATTGGGGGGTAAACAGTATCATGATGGATACGATCTCATTACAATAGGAAAGTGAGAGTTTAATTTCCTGTACATGTTCCATCTTTATTAATGTCAGAGGCAGCAGGTCGTCAATTGCATTACAGGCTTGGTATACCCTGGCTAGCCATCCTGTTTGACACAAACAAGGCCAGCTAGCCATCTTAAAGAAATTACAATTGGCTCAAACCTCCAGCCACTTTTAGTTTTGGCATTAATGCTGCTACACATAAAGCATCTCTCAGTGTACTGTAAATGCTCAACAACTTTATGTATAACATGAAAAATGTGTGAATTGTTATTGCAAAGAGTCCTTTAGTGATAAATTGCTTGTGAGAGCAGCAAGAGACCAGCTGGTGTAGATACAGTAGTTGGTGTTGTTGTCTGCCAAGAAAGAAAACCACGGAAGAAGACAGTGACTATCACACCCTGACACCATCCTTCCAGTGTAAAGAAGAAAAAAAAAGTAACTTCAATAATAAACCTGTCAACACTCCAAACTGAATACCCAGGAGTCACGATTCTCCTCCCCTGGTGATAGTCATCATCATGGACACTCTCCTGAGAGACAGCATCTCATCTATCAGTCAGTCACACCCACATACACACACATGGAAACACAAACACAGTCCCCCATCACATCATCTCTATTTGTCCCATTATATCCTTAACAGTCTAAAATACCTCTGCTACTACAGGAAGGGAACAGTGGAGTGTTGGTGAGATGTGTGTGTGTGGGGGGGGGGGGGGTGCATAACTGTGTGCCTGTGTCAGTGGCTTCATTACTAACGCAGGCTATTGCCTACGCCTGTTGCCACAAGTCTAAGACAGCCTTGTATGTTTGTTTCCCAGCTCTAATCCTCAGTTGAGAGTTGACGTGCAGAGCAGAGCCTTAGTTGTGTTACCCACGAGCCTCTGGGAGCTGGAGCTCCACAGCATGTACTGGGAAAAGAGAGAGAGGCATTGGAGACGCACACTGCCTGCACCTGATCATTACCATGCTAAATTTATATTGATTGCTGTAGCTTAAGAGCTAAATGTGAGTTATTCCCCTGGTGCAGTCCCTGTGTAGGATGTGTGGTGGTGGGCTGGTAATCCAGACAAACCACAAGATGTGTACTGTGTTTGGCCATAGATATGCTAGTACACATTACACAGTGCAAGGGAGAATCTGTGTAAGCCTGACCACCCCTTTCAGCAGTGATTTTAGCTCAGAGCCACATAGTTCTTGGATTTCACCTTAGATCCAACCCAGGGTTTAGAGCACATACTGTATAAAAGGATGGAATGTAGTCAGTGTGATCCTTTGGTTTGCAGAGTACTATTTTGAAGCCTCGACTTAGCATTTTGGTTTACCATTTAGAGCTAGAAGAGAGCATATTTGAAAGAGATACTGGAGCTAGGGTAGAGCACGGGTAATACCATGGAAGAGAAATGGACATCATTCAGCACTATGCCCACAGTGGACATCTGTGGTACTGCAGCAAAGAAATTGGACACTGTATCCCAAAAAGAAATTCAGGTCAGGTATGGTGTCACACACTACCAATGTGGACCTTAATTGTAAGGACGCAGCATATCCACTCCTGGACACAAACCAGGTCTGCATGAGGTTGCATATACCCTCACAGCTGCAGTAACCACATTGCCCATTGTTGCCCCAGTGGTGACACCCAGTGCACTGGATCGGATACAGGCAGGATACGGTGAACAGGGTCTGCCAGCAGTTGGACCAAGTGCCCGTAAATGCACAGCTGTTTCCCCTGGATTTGGCATGTGACCCTTTGCCATTCCCATCCTCTTCAGCACTGTCTTGTCTGAACACAAATCCAGCCAATGGCAGCCAAAGTAAAGTGGTCAAAACAGGTGTTCAACTGCCATCTGTGTCCAGGCCTCAAATAAATATGCAGGGGGAGCCAGAGACTCAAATCACCGTCCTGATTCTGAAATATCAAGAGACTGACTCCTTCACAACCAGTGTAGTGGTAAATTTCACTGCTGAGATAAGTGAAGAAACCCAAGCCTTCCACATTCTAAGTACAGACAGTGATGGAGAAATTACTTTTTAATTATTTTTATTGTTAGTTTAATGTATTCAATAGTGGACATTGTACAGTCTGAGTGGGAAGGCACAGGTGGACGCAACAGGACATGATAGTCCCCATGTACCAACATTAAACTCACTCTCACTCTTCAGCTCAAAAGAGTGGGCCAGGCCAGGCCTAATAATAATTGTGAGACTAAAACATGTCAGTCTAACACTACAGTTAAACCACACAGGTAACTCTGAGTGCCAACATATAATTCCAGTCACTTGCTCAAAGACTGATTACACTAACGTCAACTTTGTATGATTATAAGAACACTAAGCGGTTTGGCCGGAGACCATACAATAACAAAACTGAATATGAAAATCCTTTGGTAGGTTTGCTAGCGACTTTAATATGAGGCAATTTTGGATACAGCACAGACACATAAAACATACAAGAGTCAGCATACAACAACTACACAGTAGACAGCACATCACTCACACCATACATATGTAAATTAAAAAAAAAAAAGTTTTAATAACGAGTGAACTGCACCTGCCTATGTACTAACACACATGGTAGCACATAACCACAATAGTTTTGAGCTGTTTTTAGATGCGTCCAGTCATGTTTACAAAATGGTTGTTCAGGTTTTGATCCTCCTTATATTTATTCCATGATATCTCAGCAATGCCTTGAGGGACTCAATAATGAAGTGATAAAAATGTGGTGACTAAAGGTCTGAGGTCAAGATCACAGTGGCCTCAAATTATGAGGCGGATACAGGGGATGCATTTGACTGAATGTGTGATTCTCTTTGAATACACAGAAGCGCCAAAAGTCCAGCTGAGCATGTAAGTAAGCTGTCAATCATACCTGTCAATTAAAGCCCACATGACATACATCAAAGTTTTCTATTCACTCTAAAATCATATTAAAAAAGAATAATTTACAAAAGACACCAGTAGGGGTTTAAAAAAAAATAAAAAACAAATGAGACCATTAGCCTATGACACTGGTCTAAATAATTACATAGTATTGCAAGAAAGAAGTTGTCAGTTGAAGCCATGTTTTTTAGAGAGAGCATCTGTGATATTATATTTTAGGATGCTTCGTATTGGTGTCTGTTTCAAGCCATGGGTGGGGAATCTTAGTTTGGAGATGTAAATGAAGCCAGAAGGAGGAACCAACCTGTGGACAGCTGCAGTGAGTTCAAGACTGTTCAAGCTTCTCCTTTCATTACTCCACTGGATAAAGTTATGTATTTGTGGAGTCTCTCCTTGTGCAGGCTGCTTTCATCACACATATGCATATGTGCTTGCCCTTGACATTATCATCAGCAGATTTGTGCTAGGTGCCCCGAGGTAAGGTTGAAATACTGCTGAGGCTTCTGAGAGAGTGGCCTGCTTTAGAGAGAGTGTCCGAGGGCTAAATACGCACCCTGAGACAGAGGCAGGGAAAGGGAAAAGGCTCTGTAACTGAACCTAGCAGAGCGCCCCTCAGGGGACAGCAGTAATTAAACAGTGATTAAATTAAGGGGCAATGCGGGCAAAACACTGGCTGATTGACACTCTGCTGCCTCCTCTCTCTCTTTTTCTTTCTCTGTCTCTCTCTCTCTCTCTCTGCGGGTTCAGCTCTGTTGTGGGGCATTGGTTTCTACTGACCTCCAATTACTCACCCACTCAGAATTCTTCAAGGTCCAATTTTCAAAAACTATTTTCTTAACTGTGTTAAAAGCATGGATCACTGCACATTGGTTCTGAGCAGACTGAGCTGCACAGCTGTGACAAAGAAGTGGAGTAAAGGAAGAAAAAACATTTTAAATGCATATTGTCTTTGTGTTTCCAATACTATCAATGTTTACTTCAGATAAACTCACAAACTATAATCGCTCTAGCGTGGCAACCAGAGCACTATCACTCCTTACTACAGATAGACTTACACAAGTACAATCACAAGAAGCTGCCAGTGATTTAGAAACCATACTCATGTGGAATCCAAAGTGAGTCTCTCCTTTTCAAGCCTGCAGTTGGCCAGCTTTAGAAGTGCCTTATCAAATACTCTCCTAGGGAGGGAAATACCGTAAATTACCTTTGGCGACTCCTTAAACCCAAAACAAATAGACAGACAGAAGAGCTGAGCAACAGCAATAAAACCAGCTTTAACAAAACAATCAGAAAAACCGAGACACTGAAATTGCCTTTGTCTGAATCTAAAATTCTGCACACGTTCCTGGTTTACCCTGCTTGCCACAGTGCCCCAGGTCCTCAGGCCCTTGTATAGATTTTTATAAACCAGCTCTTGTGCTTATGAAAACTCATACTCAGGGTCCTTAAACAATCTGCTAAGTCTTCTGATAGTGAAGAAGGTCCTTTTAGTCTGTAATACAAATTCAAATAGCTGTATGGAGATGGATTACAGGGCAGACAAAGAACAGGGGCCCACTTTAGAGGATGAGTTCAAGATGACAGGTATTGATTAAGTGCTCAATGAGACCATGCCTATGAAAGGCCAGCCACCACACTGCTCATGAAAGAATCATATAGCTCATACACAAGGCGCTTAGCAAACATACAGGCGTGGAGTGGAGGCGTGAGCATATTCGAGGTTGTCACACTGCTGGCCACATACCTGACAACCAGCTCAGGATTCCTTAGTTTTCTGTGGTTAAGCATTCTTAAATAATCATAATAAACTTTCCTTATGTATTTTAAATGTCTGTTAGTACCTGAATAACTAGTTAACTATGAAAGTATCAGATAACTGCAAACAGATAAGTGTACTTTTGTGGCTTTGCCTAGGAGGACAGAAATGATTCCTTATGCCAGAATCCATTAATCTTTGGTTTGAACAGCAGTTTGACACCACACATTCCTTTACTCCTGACACCGGTATTGGAGAAGAAGAGGAAGGATGTTTTCAAAGATAACATGTGAATTTAATTTCTTGGTGAAACAGCGGGACTGGGAAACTTAGCCCTCCCAAGCATAAATTGTGCAGTCGATGCGTGGTTGTCAGAGTCGGTGATGATGCCGTGCACAGACAGCCGTAATCGCAAGTGCGCTGCCGGCCTGACCCACCTCATCATCCTTGACATTTAGTGCAGTGCTGTTCTCTCTCCATCTCTCTCCTGTCCCTTCCTCACAGTAAACAAATGTTTTAACCCTGATTTGAATCTGGGTAACCAAAGGACAAGTGGTGGCAAAGTGCAGAAAACTTCTGAGAGTGCAAGAAAGGAACAGGGAAGGAGAAATGCAGGAAGAGGAAAAGGTAAAAAGAGATAATGAACTGAAAAAGACGGATTTGGGAAAACGAAAATCAGAGGAAAAAAATAGTAAGAGGGCAAAAAGAGAAGGCAGAAAGCAGCCAGGGGAAGGGAGAGCTGTCTGGCCAGACTTCTACCTAACAGGGGGTATCTGAGACTAATCTCTGAGGAAAGCTGTCAGGTCCTTACAGACAATGTTCTGATGGAAACGAGGCAATAAATGCTTCTTAAAGCCATCATAAATATGCAGTTTCCTGCCTAAGAGTCCCTGCTCAGACCTGGGTCTGACCTCATTATCCTTCCCCTATACTCGCAGGTTTGCATGCCAAGTCTCAGCCAGGACCAGTAAAAACCCCATAATGCCTGTCTTAATGGAACATATTTCTATCGTGTCGGACTAGAAAAACAGTTTCATCAAATTAGAGTTTTTTCCTTCCTTTGACTTGTGAGGTTTAGTTAAATGTCAAATGCAGTCAAGCAAACTGTAATTGTTCAATGAGCATCAAGAGCAGAAACCCAAACATTAAGTATGTACTGTACAGCTTATTTATTTCCATTATGTATGAAAGCATAAGGTGGATCTTTTGAATAATCAAACAAAATGGAAACATCTACAGATAAATCAAATACGTCAGAAAGGAGCTTTTTACAGACCAATGTTGCAGGTATTTTCA
This sequence comes from Pseudamia nigra, assembly GCA_029823295.1. Lineage (NCBI taxonomy): Eukaryota > Metazoa > Chordata > Actinopteri > Kurtiformes > Apogonidae > Pseudamia > Pseudamia nigra. The sequence continues at coordinate 7,732 of JAQQAE010000940.1, forward strand.
ATATACAATTTGAAATCTATGAATAGCATTGACAAAAGGCACATTTGACTTGATTACCTCTTGACATTTCCCTTTATGAATGAAAGCGGAAGCAGATAAGCCAATCACTGGACTGACATAGCGTAAATATATAAATATGCTTATTTATCCTGGTCTTCAGATAAAGACATAAGGGCACTGAAATGCATGAATGGACAGCAGCCAGGTCCCTGCCTACCTGCTTCGTTGCCTGTCTGTCTGTAGGGGCTGACAGTACAGCAGCGTGCCCTTCATTATCACCAGGTAATGCTCATCACAACGGCCGTGGCTTTTCTCCATAAAACCCCAAGTCTCACTCACAATGAGAAATAGGGGAGATAAGGAGCAGGAGACCATTTCTCTTGACATTCACGACGGAAAACTCATCAGTCATGCTGTCAAAGGCACTGGTCCTGGCTAGTTTGGGATTTATGAGAAATAATGATGGGTCGAAAATAGTTGGTAGGGGCTTCGCTTTTACCTCTGCATCAGGAGCGTTGTGTATTGAGGCACGCTCTGCATAAAACCCAATCTCTTTTGTCAGTGACCCTTGCACTGATTTCACATTCAATCTCAGTGTGTTTGGGAGGTTTCTCTGGGCCTGTTTGAGTTGCCTCTGACATTTCCGCCTCACATGGTAGAGGAATACAACAGCAATAAGCTTATTTTAAAGAGAGTGCATCTTCAGGAGCATTAAGACATGGTAGGATCATTTTTGATTCACAGAGTGTTATTCGAATGAGGGTGAAGGCCTCAGTATACTTTTTTCATCTTCAGAAAAAAGAAAAAAACAACCACTTTGTCTTAAGAACCTTAACATGTCCTCTTTTGGACCTTATATGAAAATAGGACAACAAAACAGTAATAGCATGTGTCAAACATTCACATTTTCTCCTCAAGCAAGTGACAAGAAATGACAGATACTCCCAGTGCAATTGTCTTTGTAAACAGTGTGAGACAGACAATCACTCATGTTGGAGCAGATACAGAGATGTACCACTATAACTTTAACACAAATGTTTAATCTCAAAGTCATTTGAAAGTGGATTTCAGTATTGTTGCAAGGGCATCATGGTTAAATCATATACTGTAGCACAACTATAGATTGTACAACTTTTAATGGGATCCCTATGGGACCTTACTGCAGGGATGTCCTCAAGCACCAAATTATTAGTCAATTTCAAATGATGAAGTTTATTAATTACTATCCTTATTATATCTTTTGAGTGCCAGGAGATATACCCTACCTACCTAAATGCAGCAAATGAAATGCCTGAAATACATGTACTTTACATGTATTAATGAAAAGCTAAATTGAGTGTAGAATAAAAATGCCCATTGTTCACTTGTGTCTTTTGAATTTTTTTAAATTTCAGTTTAGCTGTAGTTGTTTTTTAAAGTATGTAAGTAATCCCTTTTATCACAATTGTGACATTTAAAGGATGCAGATGGGATGCCTGTATGTTTGTTAACATTTGTACTCTAATGCAAATTTTTATGTATATATATATGTACATATATGTATATACATATATATATCAAATATACTATTTGTGTTGCTTCGTTTGATACATATTATTATTGAGTTTTTTTCTTTTCATTTTTACTTTTAGTCTTAGCTGTCATTAACTATAATGACCGCACAACCAAAGTGTGCTGAAATTATCAGACAAGAGAGTTTGGGGCAATTTTGATTCAAGTATGTGAATGAGACCTTATGGAGCTCAAGGGTACTCGGATCTGTGTGGAAATGAAGCCATGAGATTGTGGCTGAGGGGATGGGGGATTGACAGCGACATTAGCCCCTCAGCACCTCTACTGTATCACAGTACGGCTCTGTAAAATAGATGGACAGGAATAGCAAATTAAACCTTCTTAATAGTAAAGGATGTACAGCCAGGTTGGTTTGAACTGCAGAACATACGAGTGCAGGACGTGAAGGGTGGTGTTTTTAGTGGAATAAAATGAAGTGGCTCTGAAGTGTTTTGGTTAATAGAGCCACTCAAACCAACTTCATACAGGAGGCACTGTCATATTTATATCAGTTTGAAATAAGCTCCTCTACAATGCATCCTGACCTATTTTTGAAAAAAGTTCATAAGCCATGCTCTGTTCTGAGCAATTAATTTGAATGGCTTTGTTAAATTCATTACATGACTAATCTAAATAGTAACTGAAGAGTTACTCAGTAGCAGCAGAAAGAGAAAACACTCCACGCTTCTGTTCTGAGAGCGCTCAGAGTGCAGCTTTTTTTGTTGTAGATTTGTTGTTGGTTTTCTCACTATCTGGTTTTTTGTGGGTTCAGTGACACTGCATTGCTTTGCCACAAAGACTAACCTTAATGTAGACAAAGCCAAGTCGGCAAATCTTTGCACAAGCAACATGCATGCACGCACACACTTTTAACTGTAGGAGGTACACAGAGGGAGCAAGGCATTTTTCAATGCATTTAGATGAGACCTTTAACAAAGGTCCCTAATGCAGATATCAATGAACCAAGGGACTGGGCTATTGGAGTGAAATTGGCTGACGGAGGGATGTCACCCTTGTGCATGAAAAATGATAGATGCCCCCTCCTCCCCTAGCCACCTCCCAAACACCTCCACTGCTATTGGTTATTAAAGAGGAAGCAAACCTATGACTTTGCTGGTAAATAACAAGTGGTCTGCGCACTTTATCTGGCCATTTCGTCTGACTGTCAGAGAACCCACAAGAGGACTGAGATTTTAGTGATGACAAGATAGATTAACATCATGAATTTTGTTTTTCATCTTCCTTTCATTTTCTATAGTATCCCCAAAGGGCATCAATAAAATGAAACCAATATCTACAAACCTGCAAACAAACAACTGGCATTTTCCAAACATTAGATTTTCTATGTTAAACTGGGCTGTTACTTTGCACTGACTCCATGGTTTGGCTTGATTTGAGCAGCAAATGAAATGCCTAAACATAGCTAATATTCTGGAAATGAATTCAGCTGCTTGCACTATTATGCCAAACAAAATAGGTTTATATTTTAAATCCATGACCCCTCACTTTTTAATATCTGCATGCAAACTTTAGTCCCAAATAGTACAGCACACACCATATAAAATAAGGCTTTGTGTCGGCAAGAATATGATATTAAGTAACGGTGAGGTACTGTATGCAGGATGGTCTTGAGTACTATGGTCTTTTTTTGTCAGTCTCAGAAAAATAGGATTTAAGATTGTATTTGAAGACTCTAACTACTGCCACCTGTGCATCTGTATCTGTCCAGCATTTGTATCATTTAATAAAAATAGAAGAAAAAAAAAAAAACATAAAAAAGAAACATTAGCTTAAGCTTGCGCTTGCACTGACCTGGTTGATATTAACATCTAATAACAGGCTTCATTCTCCATGGCTACTCCACTTCTTCACTGATGATTTGTTTTTCACATAAGGACTGTTCTCAGATTTCCACAGTGCAACCCTTGTGATCTTGGAGATAGAGGCACAATGACATGACAAGATGTTGAGTTTTGGTCTCTGGTTCCCTTGGACAAACCAGATGGTGAACATCACTGATGTATTGGAAGGGTAGCTTAATGAATTTCCATTCCTTTGAACAAATGTCCTCTTAGCTTCTCAATTAGAAAATGTTTGCTCATATTATCTACTTACTGTACTGTATGTTGTGGTGTGGAAGTTTTAGATGTATGCCTGGTCTTGGTGATGTCTCAGTTTTGATACACCTGATCCTGACCATGGCTTTGTCTTAGGTGTCCTTGACTACAATGTCAAAGTATTGCATGTAGGGGTCATATTTCAATATAGCGCAATGCTACTGTGATTTTTTTTTCAGAGATGGTAAGTGCACCACAATATGTACAAAATCTAAGAAAAAGCCAATTTTGTGTATGCAGAACAGAAAGTAGTGTCACTTTCTGCCACACTTCCTTTGTGCCTTTGTGTTTTGTATTTATGACAGGTCAGATGTTAATAACACAAAATGAACCACTACTGTATATGCCACTTACCTTTAGGTATTTCCAAGCTGATGTGTTTTTTATTAATACACTATGGCAAACTAAGTGTATCAATAAAGTGTAACAACATTCTTACTCCCCTAATGCATAATTCAGTATACTCAGCTTGCATAAACCATGCTAAGCATATATCAAGTCTGTTAAGGAACATAATATGCATGCTGGGCATTTCTAAGGAAACAAAGATATATTGCTAATCATCCTAGAATGAATTAAAAGCTGTGTGTTGGGCCTCAGGTATAAAGGTTAATATAGGCATATAGGCATCTCTGCTGGAAAATGAAAACTTCCCAGTAGAGTGTGATGGCCGGCCTAAATGCTGACTCTGTGGTTTCAGTGATGGAGTGACTTTGGGAGGGTTTGTGGTCTGCCAGTGTTCAAAGCTGTGCCTTTAGGGTAAGAGGTAAATTTGCTAAGTTAATCACATAATGAGGCCAATTAAGCATGGGGGAGCCCAGGTGAAGAGGGAGCTGCCACAGACCTTCCAACAAATGAGGCTCAGTGGCGGGGCTGATTCCCTCTCTGGACTCAGGCTGGACAGTTTCAGCTGAACTAGCTTCCAGTAATCCTCTACTAAGCATTCACGTCCACACTTATGCAGTCTTATTAATATACTCTATGTCCAGTGCACTGGGTTATGTACTCTGTGAGTAATTTTAAGTAGGAATGTGTACATTAACACTGAGTACTCTGCATCAGGGTTACTGTTGATTACTATATTCACTACAATAATGTGTAGATTGTCTATTGTTTCATGCTCAGTCTATTAATCATAATATTAAGGTAAAAGATACAAAAATGAATACTGTAATAAACTGCTATATTTTAACCTACAGTCAGGATTTTTGGTCTTCAGAAGGTTTAGGTGTCATGTAAATTCCAGCAATTTGTTGAAAAGACATTACATTCATCAATAAGGTATATTTTCCATCACTTTGGACCATTTTTAATATTTTTTTATTATTATACACCATCAGTCAAATGATTGGACGCACCTCCTCTGGTGTCAGTGCTGTCCCCAAAACCATCAAACACAAGTTCTTGTGAGATTTCGGACTGACCATTTTTCAAAGTAATGATGGACTGTCTTTTCTCTATTAAAGTGAGTGTTTCTTGGCATAATATGGCTATGTACAGTAGTTGTAGTGGTACTAATAAAGTTATTGATTCTGTACCCATCCATCCTCTGCACCAAACAAAATGATGGTTTGAAGCACAATAAAAAGAGAAGAAATATGACAAATTAACTCTTGACAAAGCACACAATTCCACACTTGTTCTTTCACAGTTTGGATGTCTTCAGTATTAATGTACAGTACAATGTTAAAAATAATAAAAATCAAGAAAAAAAAACACTGAAAGTTTTGACACGCAGTATATATGGACCGCTAATAAAGTCATGAAGTCTAATGTAAAACAATAAAACCAAAGAAGCATCGTACATACAGTATGTTTAATTAGAATTAGACTCCTAATGATACGAAAGCATCAGTGTGTGATAATTTGTGGCATCTAGTGGTAAAGTGGCAAATGGCAACCATCTTTGGCATCTCCTATGGTGGCCTTAATGTTCTCTGAGAATGTTTGGTGCTGCTTTTTGACTAAAGGATAATAAGGGATAATAACTGTAGTAGGTGACTACTGTGACTAAACAATGACTAACACCTATAAAAGTGGGGAAAATGGATACAGATATTGTTATTTTACTTGATTATACACTAATGAATCATAATTATGAATCATATAACTAAGAATATTATTTGTCACTTCTGCTAAAATCAGTGTAAATCCCTCTACATCTTATTCTGTGAATGTTAAATGTGAAAAACCAATCATGTAGGACGCTTAACACAACATAAAACAGAGCTGATTCAGCCATGTAACACAGGAAACGGTTTTTAAACTGCAAAGGAAATTGTAAGACGAACAAAATATAAAAAATGTCTTAGTTTATTTGACACTTTTTTGTTTCCTACATAATTCCATGCATGTTCTTTTACAGTTTGGATGTTTTCAGTATTATGTACTGTATGAAGTTGAAAATAATAAAAAATTAAAAAAAAAACCTCCAATCTTGCACTGGGGCACAATTGCATTCATTAGATCTTGACATGAATTAATTTTTGCCCATGTCCAAAAAGCCTGCGATTGCTACACATACACCTTATAATGGTAGGGAAAATCCTGTACAATGATCTAAAGTGAGAGTTTAAATGTTGAAAGGTGAACCATATCACATAATGACAAATCAAATTAGAGTTGAACAACACATCAAATCTAATGTGATCAAGCATAAAATAAACCACAAGTATTAGTCTAATTCTGATGCAGGCTTCACTGTCAAATCCTATCCAGTCCAATCAAACCATATCAAATTCTAGACTTTAAAATAATTCAATTAACCAAGAATTAAAATTATGGTAAAATTATTTCTGATTGTCCTGTGATTGACTGATTGTCAGTTCAAATATAGCATGAATATATTAAACATTTCTTTACATTGTCCCTCCAAACCCCAGACACTTTTCGTACTGCAGTGATTATAACTGCTGGGATGTGTTGTTGACAAGTGTATCTGAGTGTTTAAGTGCTCTTCTCACGGCTCTACAGGAGGGTAAATCACTCCAGTAGCAATTAGGACTCTCTCAGTACTTCCTTCATACCTGTAACTTCACAGGCGCAGTGTGGGGCTGAGGTCAGAGAGTGTAAGGGTTATACACTAAACAAGACGAATGGCAGTGAAACGGTATATCCACCAACCACCCTCTTAAACACAAGAGTGCTAAGAGCTCAATCATCCTGGAGTATCATCACGTTCCAAGCTATGCGTAGTATGTGTAAAGTTTGAATATGCGCGAGAATTTTTACTCTTTGCACCTTGAAATCAGTGTCTCTGCTTTAGTTGTTTATCAAAGGAGCGTTAAGGTCGGTGGATGTGTAGGATAAGTGAGAATGCGGAACACCGTGCCAAGGGTAAATACTCCTCCTACCAGTGTGTACTGAAGGTAAAGCAAACTTCAAAGTCACAAAAAATGAGAGCGCGCAGTGGGAGTGAATGAACTGAGCTGCATAATTTTGTAGGCAGCAGAGTAAACGGAAAGAGTACTCAAGTAAAAGTACTGTTAATTTGAATGATTCAAGTAGAAGTACGAGTACTCATGAAAATAAGTACTTGCGAGAGAATAAAATAATTTTGTCATAAAATGCTACTCAACTAGTAACTTCATGATGTGGAATTTTATATATTAATTCACATTCACTTTTATTGGTTATTTTGATCAGATTGGTCAATTTGCTTAATTGTTTTGTTTTCTCATTTTGTTGTGCATTTGTTGATTTTTTTTTTAACCTGGTTATATTGCACAGCTTTATCAATTTACTCTGTTTTTCTGATCATTTTTGCACATTTTGTTGCACACATTGTTGATTTTTGCTTAGTTTTATTGGTTATTTTGATCATATTTTATTCAATTTCATATTTACTGGATTCTTTTATTATTTCCCTAGTTCACTTAATTATTGTGTTCTCATTTGTTGAATCTCATGTTTTTTGTTTTCATTTTACTTCTACTCATTCTCCTATGTCCACCATAAATGTAACCAAGAAAGAGTACAAAGTCAGAAGTATATTTGTTGAAAAATATTACTCCAGTATATGTACTGTAACTGAGTAAATGTACTTGAGGACTACCCACCTTTGGTCAGCAGGTGGCAGTGGAGGGTACATGACACATGACTTTGATGACAGATTGGAAGAAGTGAGGCATCCAGTTTTCATTTCGATCCCAAAACGTTTTCACATGGATAAAAACAGAATAATTTTGTTTCCTCATTAGTCTCAAAATGAGCCATCAGTCATGTCTGTACACTTTACTTCCATTTCCCTTGAACATTCACCCTCTTCCACCAAACTTTCTCTAGCGAATCAAAAAGAAACTTTTTTATATGAATTTTACCATTCCTGTCAACTATTTCTAATGCAAAACTTCAAAATGTGCATTAAAGATCCTTACGGAAATGCATGTATTGATTGTGTTCACATGTGCAGTATTGTTCCACAGTGACCTGACATGTTGGGAAACCAGCATCCTTAGGCCTGTTTGCTGCTGACTCATACAGGTCAGCGTGTGGTTATTCCCATCTAAACAGCCAAATATTGTGTTTCATTATTTATTACTGAAAAGCAAAGTTCACTTTTTCATTCAAACATTCAAGTGTTTCCCTTACATCATCTGACTCAAACTTACTAAAGTTTTGAAAATTTCTGTAGTTTTCTATTTTATTTTTATTTTGAAAAATTGACCAGTTAAAGTTTTATTTAGTTTTAGTGTTTACATTAGGGGTTTTTTTTTTTAGGTATTTGGAAAGCCTTGATTTACAAGGAGTAAATCAGGAAGTAAATCAGTGATTTCCACTCATTGTAGTGTAATTTTTATATTGTTTTTATACTCGAGTTAACAGTCTTAAGTTGTTTTCGCACCTGATAGTCCAGTAGACTTAGTTTGATCAGGATTGCAACATTCAGCTGGTCTGAATTTTCTTTCACAATGCACTTTGTCAAACGAGCCAAACATTTTGAATAACGTATTCTCCAGCTTGTCAGTCATGCGCCAGGAATGGCGTCTAGTTCTTCATACCAAGGAAACGTTCTTCTCCTGAACTGTTGCTTCTTCAACGCATGTCACATATTTTTACATATTATTAGTGTAGGTTTTTCACCTTTGTGCTGCTCTGCTCTACTGTACGAGTGAATCCCAGAGCCTCCATTTCCCCCCCAATAAGTTTGAAAACGTCATTGTTCTTGTGAGTGCTTACCATCAGTTGTGATATATTTTATCACCATATTTCTATCAGAGCTTTTACCTCATCCTTACGCCACATCTGACCACGAGCCATTTGTCCCAGCTATCGTGTTACAGTACATGTGGTTTTGTTTTGGTTGTGTTTACCCACAATGCACAGATCAGAGTTGGCTTCTTTGATCTGCACCAGAGTGTGATTGTGCATTTGCACCGCCCCAAACAAACCAGACATTTTGAGCAAATAAACTAGAGTTTGGTTAAACAGGGCTGGTGTTAGTTTCATTTCACTACAGTAAGTCTGCTTAGATCATATCCTGGTTTCTTTCAGATTATTCCAATTCACATTATTGGGTCTCTCAAAACTGGGTTTATTCGGGTTTGTAAAACAAGGGAATTACGTTTATAGAGCTGAGTGATAACACACTAATGATAATATTCATTAATTATTAAAGTAGAAAAACTGACTTTTGTGTGTGCATATCAACTGATTCCTTTGTGGGGTCCAGTAACAAATCCATTCACCTATGGAGGTAGTGAATCAGTGGAGATTCATACTGTATTTAACTTAATGACTACATGAAGTGCTTATCATAGTAATAGCTGTGTAACCATTTACTTTGGTTATTCTGGCATCATTTTGGCCGTGTGCAAGCTAAACTTCAAACACCTGATCATAACCAGGATCTTCAAGTCCATGTAAATCCACTGTGACATGCACAACACAGAGCAATAAGGGACTGCAAAGAGCAGTACATTAAAACATGGGGTGAGATATAGAGACTAATGAAAGCATATTTCATCACCATTGAGGGTTTATAAAAGGCCCACCACTCCGCTTACCACGATCCACTAATCTGGGTGTAGAGGATTTGTGGAGAGTAAGATGGACAAGGGAAATTAAGGCGGGCACATTTTACCAGATCATATTGCAATGATTTGTTAATAAAATGCGAAGCGACAGGCTAGATGTGAGACAGCGACTAAAGCATGGCTATGATTTAGACTTAATCCGTCATTATCCCGACTTTGAAGTGACCTCGCTGTGCATGTTCCCACTGTGACCCAGAAGCACACTCACAGCTTCTTCATTAGCCAGGATGAAATGGAACCACAGTGCATATGACTTTGATGTCCTGTCCTGTCCACACACACCCCAACACACACCCCCACACACACACACACCTAAAGGCATTTATGTCTATAAACACACACTCATGCAGGACATCCACACTCATAGATATCCTTATCACAGACCACACTGAGACATGGAAAAACATTATGCTTTTTAATCAATTATGCCCCTCACCTCTGGGCACCACATTCATTACATATGATAGAAGCAGCTAAGGGACAATATTCCGATTGTGTGCTGGGATTGAAATGAAAGAAATTGTATGGTTAGAGGGTAGACAAAGACTGCAATTTTGCACAGCTGAACATCTCAGGCCAAATTTACATATGTGCACAAAAGCACTATACCACATGTGATTTCACTGATATAATTTATGAGCACTCAGTGATTTATCATGCTTAGATCACTGTAGATATCAAGCTCACATCTCCTAAAGAGATCCGTGCATGCTGCCTGTAAATGATAGCCATTATAAAAGTTTATCATGGCAATGAAATGGGAGGAATCAATTAAAAAGGCACAGGTTGCCGTCATGCAAAATGGTTCCCAATCAGAGAGGTAGTTATGAGGAGGGGGTTAAAAAGATTGAATATGTGCTGGACACAGAAGAAGGTGACAGATTAAAGAAAAAACTGGCATAACGTGTTTTAGAACAGCTTAAGTGCCACTTAGAATTGATTCTGCAAGTCAGTAAACTCTACTGTAGGGATGACCACCATTCTAAAAACCACATTCCCTTATTTGTGGTTTGATGATGGCGGTGGAGGCCTTTGTCTAACATCTGAGTCCAGAAAGCCCAAAGCTGTTTACGTGAGATAAGATGTGGTGTCAGAAAGCCATAACATGTTTCCACACAATTTTCATAACACTGTTCTGTGAGTCCTCCAGCTCTCTAGATGGGTGTATTGTCAGAATGAAAGAGACCACTGCCAGGTTTTCTTGGTCACCTTTGACAAAAAACTTCCTAATAATGTTAGATTTAAAAGTACAGTAATGGTTTATTTTGACATAACTTGCATTTAATAAACAAAATACTGGAATTATCTGCAACCCCATTCAAAAGAAAGTTGGGTTGTAAATAAAAAACAGAATCCAGTGATTTACATATCTGTCTCATGGACCCATATTTTGTTCCCAATAAAACATAAGGTGTTCATCTGACCACAGAATAGTTTTCCATTTTGCCTCAGACCATTTTAAATGCTTTGGCCCAGAGAAGACATTTCTGGATTGTGTTCACATATGGCTTCTTCTTTGAATGATACAGTTTTAACTTATGGATTCCACAGTGAACTGTGTTCAGTGATTTCGGAAGGTGTCGCAGTGATTTCCAGTAGAGAAGCATGCCTGTTTTAATGCAGTGTTGCCCGAGGCTCCTTTTACACCTGGTCCTGACCTGGTGCCAGTTAACCTAATTAGTTGTCAAATGTTCCTCCAGTCTGCTTTTCAACATCTGATATGTTGTTTATGTTCTATTAGGAACAAAACATGGGTTTATGAGAGCTGCAAATCACACAGTCTCTTTCTATTTGCATTTAATTTACATTCCAATTTTTTTTTTTAATTTGGGGTTGTATCTCTAGTTGCAGTAAAGACTGATTAAAAGCAAATGAATCAATAAATACCAAAGGTATTAAGTGCTTACAGGATAGTGAGAATTACAGGATAAACCGACTGCTCCAACAGTGTTGTGGAGTCATTGCAATTGATTTGATCCAAAGTGAGACTCCACGCAATTGAACCTGTTCTTGCCTATGCGCAATTAAGACGTCATCCTCTGGCCTGAATGTATGAAACTTTATACTTTTTTCTAGAAAAAGTTACACTAAAATTTCTTGTATAAGTGCCCTTCCAATAGCCACTAATTTTATGTAGTTACTGTATTAAATCACTTCAGCTGCAGTTTTTCATCTCCTGCTGTTGCCAGCTCCTCTTAAACTTGCCTCTTAAATTTAAAATTACCTGTGATGTAGTGTATATATATGTAAATGCACTGTATGTTCCCTTTAAAAACTGCCCTCCTAATAAGAAAGAACCCATCTGCGTGTTTGGCACACAGTCTGTTAGTCTGCATCCTTACACAAAAAGCTGTGAGCACCCATGCGGTTAGCTGCACAACACACATTTGCTGCATGGTGTAGAATCAGAGCCCTTTCCCCAGGCAATGGCCCGTCAGGCCAGACAAGCAGGCCGGGTGTTGAAGTGTGAGCCGGGTACACAGAGTAACAACAGGGCCATCTGCCCTGGGAATGCATACATCCATCTTACTAAGGACAGCAAGTCTGGGAGCAGATAAAGGAAAACAAGGGGAGGCGGGAGAGAGAGGGGGGAAGCGGGGCAAGTCGGAAAGGGACAAATAAAGGAAGCAGCAAGGGAAAAAACAGATAATATAAAAGGAAAAACAAATGTGTACCCGCCTGTCTTTTTTTGCTTACACAGTGTAAAAGATGGTACAGGGCGAGGAAGGGCAGTAAAGAAGCAAATGAGTGAAGACAAGGTGAGACGACAGAGCAGAAAGTAATCTGAACTGGCTTCTCTGTCTACACACCGTGGAAGCCAAACAAATTGCACATTATGCAAGTTTCCCCACTTTCTTTAACACTTGGATTATTTACAGGTTTATAAATCCTATACAGTAATTTCTCCTACATTCTGTCAACTTTACTTTTCTAGCTACTACTGAGTTAAATTTAATACTGCAGCATAGAAACCATGCTTAGTTATGTTTAATTTAATTGTATTATTATCATTATTATTTTTGGTAACATAGTAAGGTCTTTGTAATGAACATTAGTAAATAAATCTTAAGACACTTACAAGTCTTTATAAGATATTTATTAACATCTCTGTTAAGAAGGCTAGTAAGTTCTACTTTTAGATGCAGAGGCTGCATCAAGTATTAATAAGTGCATAACGAAGGAGGTCATTGTCCTCTCTACAAAAAAATACACATCTAATCATAAAGTTAACAAAGTAACAAAAAAGGTTAGTAAAGGTAAGTTAGTTAAAGTCAACAAATGTGTTAAATAAGACTTAATTGTGTGGGATCAACAAAAACCACAGTTTACTGTTAGTAAGTTATTAATAAGTAAAGCAAAACAATTATGACTCATGAGGCTTTCATGATGTATCTGCATAAATCATAACTGTTAATTTGAGGATTTTTTTTTACCACAATAATGGTAGCATTTACCAGTAGCTTTAAAAACCATAGTTAATTGTTAATAACTGTATCATTAACTGTTACTAAATGCATAATAACGCATGTATTATTATACTCAATAAGTGTTTGTAAGTCTTTCCAGTGTCTTATAACCTAGCAATATGTGTTTGGGATGCAATTATTATCACATAATTCTTATTAACACAATGTAAATAAGCATCTTTACTTATTACGGTCAATTCAATCTAAAGTATTACTGTTTGACTCGTGTTTTCACACTGCTTGTCTTTTTTTTTTTTTTATTTCCTTTATTTAAGCATCAAGAGCAGAGAGGACAGCGGTGTGTCTCAGCTCCATAACCATCTGGATATGACTTCAAACTCTGTGGTCAGCAGTCTGGGTACAATGATATCATCTACCATTCTCCATTTGTTTTTATTTTTAGACCATTTCCTCATCGCTGTATAATCAGTATATATGGACCCACTGATATACTGCACCTCTCTCTCTCCATCTCTTTCTCTCTGGCTTCACATAACCTTATCACACTGAGAGCTTTTAGCTAGGCTCGAGGAGAGAGAGAGAGAGAGAGAGAGAGAGAGCGAGAGAAAAGTGGCCACCTGGTGGCTCTGGATGACGTCAGTGGTGAGAAGGACTTTCTATAACACTACCTGCCCATTCTGTGTGTGTACTGGGTTGCAGTATAGCTGTCAAGGCATGTGAGATTTTTCTATAAAATGACTTTCAATGACTTTCATTTTGCTTACGCAACATACAAAAGTTTTGTCAATACACTTTAAGAGCCAATCTGTAATGACTCGATAATGGTACAGTACATTAGGCACAAATACTATCTAAATGACTGTAATAGAAGATTGCAATGATTTTAAAGGAACTACCTTGTCCCATATTTAAGAGAAGCTTTTTTTTAACCCTTCCGGACCCATTTCAATATAATTAGTTTGTGGAAGATGTGTCACTTTTTGCCATTTGAGAGGAGGGGCTTGGGATGGATGGTGGTTTAAATATCATGGTCACTCTAGGCATTGTGGTACAACTTTTAGGTTCAGTGTGTTTCAGTGTGTCATATTTTGTGACTTCTAGCGGTGAAGCTGCAGATCATACAAGTAAAAAAAAATCCCTATGTCATTACAAATACCCCATTCTAATACAGTCTGCAAGAACTGGAGCTGTGCAATAAAACTGTAGAAATAACAGTTGTAATACTGCCTGCAGCCACTGGAGGAAACTCTGTCTAGCTGCAAAAAGCAATGGCTCTCATCGGATTACAATGGACTTCACTCTAAAAATACTAAGTGAACACATTTCTGTCGTCATGGAATCACATTTATTTGGACCCTGTAATACATGAACTAGTGCTCCGTCATTCATTTTCCTGTTATTAAGGTGTTAACACAAATAAGGTTTTGACATCTTCTGTGCCCAGGCTTAAATTGACAGTTGCATGTGACAGCTCTGTCTCCTGTTCCTGCTTCCTGGCAGTCGTACTTAAGAGGTTAAATGCATACAACACCATAAAATGACTTTGTCAGACAATGCTTGATGGTGTTTTGTCAAGTTTTACTAAATCAATCAGTGGGCATTAGCTATAAGCCCCCTGACTCTCAGCACTCCACCAGCTGTCCAAACATGGTCATCTCCTGTATTTGATGTCTGGTGACCAGGAAGTCACAACCTGATTGGCCATTGAATGGCAGCTCATTAGTCAATAAGTGACATCAGTGTTAATTATCCACTAAAATGCATAGATTCAAGGGGTATGAAGGCTTGCAAGCCTTCATACCCCTTGCATGTTTTCACTTTTTGTTACAGTATAAATTGAATTATTGTCAATATAATTTGCCTTGTTTGACAAAAATTTACAAAAAGCAACTCGTTATGTCAGCGTGAAAACAGATTTCTACAAAGTAACGTCACTTATTTAAAAATACATAATGAAAAATTTGTGTTTGCATCAGTACTCATTCCCTTCAAGTCAGTATTCTGTAGACTCACGTTTGACAGCAATGATGGCATTTAATTTTTGTGGGTAGCTCTCAGCCAGCCTTACACATCTCAATACCACAACTGTTACTCTATTCTTCAATTCAATTCAATCCTTATTTGTATAGCGGCAATCATAATCGGCAATTATCTCTAGGCGCTTCACAATTCGAGGCCGAGACTTCATGACTATACAGAGAGCAAACCCAACAGAACCACCGAGAGCAAGCCAAAGGCGACAGGGGGGAGGAAAAACTTCTTTTAACAGAAGAGAAAAACCTCCAGCAGAACCAGCGGCTTCATTGTAAAACTACCCAAACTCTGTAACATTGGATGGAGATCAAGAACAAATGGGCCTTTTCAAGGAGTATCAAATTCTCTTGGATTGAGATCTGGGCTCTCACTCCACCACTCCAGAACATTCACAATGTTGTCTTTAAACTATTTCTGTGCAGTTTTTGTTGTAGCTTCAGGTCATTGTCTTCCTGGAAAGTGAATCTTCCAGATAATTGCAGTTCTCTTACAGACAGAATCAGGTCATTGCCTTATATCTTCCTACTGTATATGTTGCTGTATTCATTCAATTTCCTAACTTTCCTGGCCTTCCAGAGTCTGCTGCAAAGATGTATTCATGCAGGATGATGCTGCCACCACCATGCTTCACAATGGAGATGGTCTGTTTATGATGTAGTGCAGTGTCCAAACATAGTGTCTAGTCTGATGGACAAAATGCTAAATTTTGGTGTCACTTGACCCACCAGCCTTCTTCTAGTTGACTTTAGAGTGCCCACATGCCTTCTAGTGAACTCTAGAGGGGAGATAATAAAAGCTGTATTCTCTTTGCTATTCAACTATAAAGGTATGATTGGTGGAGAACTTGGCCAGCAGTTACTGTTTGCACTAATTCTTCCATCTCAGCAGCTGAAACTTTTAACTCTCAGAGTCATCATAAGTATGTTAGTGTCCTCCCTCATGACTCTCCTTCTAGTCCGGTCTCTCCGTTTGCAAGGACATCCTGCTCGAGGCAGATTTATGCATGCACCCTCCCATTTTTTAAGATAGCTCTAACTGAACTCAGGGGTATATTTAGTGACATGGAAAGGTTTTTGTATCTACACCCGGACTCTGTAACCTTAACATGGAGCTGCTTTTAATATTGTTCCATCCTCATAGTGTAATTGAAGCCAAGAATACTGATTCACCAGTGACTGGACCTTCTGAACACAGGTGTCTGTGACACAGGTGTCACAGAAATGGGTATGAATACTTATGCAATCACTTATTTTCTATCATTTTTAAAATTAATTTACATTACTTTGTAGAAATTTGTTTTCGCTTTGACACTAAAGAGTAGTTTTTTGTAAATTCTTGTAAAAAAAAGCCAAATTATATTGACACCGATTCAATTTATACCACAATGAATGATGGTGAAAACATCCAAGGGGTATGAATACTTTTGCAAGCCACAGTAGGTTTGGTTCAAAGTGTTTGTATAAACTTGCAATAGCAACATTTTTGCATAGATATTTTTAACCCCACGTTATTGAGTGTCACTAAGTAAATTGCATTTGATGTTCTAATCCATATTTTCAAAGCATTAATAGTGTGTTTTGCTATAAGAGGCTGACTGAACACTGCTACATGTAGGTTCTATTCACAGTAGAGTAGCTGATTTACCATCAGCTGTTCAGCTGCTTACTGGAGCGTTTGAGCTGGTCAGAGTGGCCACCATGTGAGACGAGTGGCCTCTTATTGACATCCAGCCTGCCTCCTGCCCTCCACTTGAGACTTCTTAACCAAACATCTACTGGATACACTGAGGTGATCCTCACATCAATATAAATCAATTATTCACATATTTGTGCTGACTTGAGAAAAGCTGCATTTCATGAGTGCTAGACTGACATACATTTTGTACGAGGGGGGATTGAGCGAGTCCAGCTATTACCCTGTGCCTGATCCGAAGCAGTAACGTTGAACTAACTTTCACGCTGTGACAGCGTGAAATAGAACTGTGATTAAGTGGGTCAATGATTCTTATTGTCTGCATTACAACCATTAGCTTTTATGGGAGAATACCTCATGTGCAGCAGTTCTATATTTGAAGTACCATGCAGAAAAACCTGTTTAATTCATTTTCAAATATCTTTCGACACAAAACCGAGGTCAAGCTTTAAACATTCCTGCATACTAAGTGCACTCGAACTAAATACGTAAATAGAGAGGAAGAGTTTTGTGTGGGCGCCTCAGAAATAGTACATAGTGGAGAGGAACCAGTGGCAGTAGTGAAGGTGACGTAGTTATACAAGCCACTGTGTCTAGTGGCTTTGGTAGTACTTGAGGGAGCTATAGTTTATTGTTCCTTGTTTAGTCAGACTCTCAGGACTTTTTCTTGAAGTGTCTCATGTAAAGTATGAAGTACAGTGCTGCTACACTTTGTTTAAAATGAGGTTTGCGTTCGTACATACCATCGCATGCTCTCTTCCTCCGTTTCCCTCCCTCATGCAACACAAATATTAAAGCTGTGCCCTGAGGTCAATGGCAACAGCCCTCACTCTACCCATCACTGCACCCTTGTGTTCTTCAGAGCTGCAGTGACGAGAGGGAATGAGCTGTTTTTTTGATCCACTCCAATATCATTAAGTTATTAGTTGATTTCAGTGGATTTAATCAGCATAGTAATTCCCCTCCATGGGAAGATAAGTCTCTCTCAAGAGCAGTTACACCGTCCACTATGCCTGCTGATTAGACATGAGCTCCCAAAATAATTCATCAGAAAACTGCAAAAAATCATTTATCAAAAGTGCTTCTCACAAAACCCGCTCAGGACCTTTGCTTCTTAATAATTAAACTCTGCAATTAGGCATCTTACCATGCGCTCAGTGTGAGGCTCCATGTAATATTCATAACCATACATAATTATGCAATATATTCACTGAAATAAGCGGCCATATATTCACGGTGGGGCTGTCAAGAAGCAAGACATTTTTATTTGGTTTATAACACTGTTTCATCTTATACATGACCAGCTGGCTTCTGGAGGCGTGCAGAAAGGAGAATGTCTGGTCCTTAGCAGTCGGACACTGTATTCTGTGGTTATTGGAGGAAAAAGATAGAGAAAAAGAATAATGAGGGACAGCAGAGAGAGAGACAGAGATAAAAACAATGAGTGGCAATGCTCTCATCATAGGAAGCATGAATATCAAAGTCTATCTGCTGGACATAACAAAGACATATATTAGATGTCATTGTACTGTATACTGACCACAAATTCAGTCAAGACAAGATGCAGAAAGTAAGAATGTGCTTTAAATTACAATGGAGTCAAGATGGTGTGCTTTCTTAGGATGCATTCTATGATAAATTATACATATTGTTCATCTCAGCATGTTAAAGAACTATAGAAAAATTTGCTCCTGAAGCCCTTGATGGTGCCAGAAGAAAATAAGCAGTGGTTCACAGTGGACACACTGTGGACAAGCCTGGCTTTCATCTCGAGACACAGTTCAAAGCGACGGGCTGTGCATAGAACAAACTGGCAATCAAAGCTAATGTGTAACTGGGCAGTGGTGCACTTCACAGAGCCTGTCGTCTTGAGTGCGGAGGAGATCACACGCGGATGCCTCTCTCACATCACAATGGTTGATTTTGAACACAGTCTTAGGGACTTATTAGCTTTCACCGTGTAAATGTAAAAAAGAGAGATGTATTGCTGCTGCCTTTTGAAGGCCTTTTCTGACACTTATATGATGCACTATATGAGAAGAAAAGCATACTGTGGTTAACAAAGGCTCTCATGTTACTTCAATGCAGCTATTCGCAAGGATTTGCTTTTTCCCCTCAGTAAAAACTCTACGGGGATGGATGATTTGAAGACAGATGTAAATTGCCACATGGTAGATATTGGGACATTAGCACCAAAAATGCGTAATGTAACATAAAGTTCCAGTGGAACTAAGAAGTTGTAGGAAAATGAATTTGACATAAGCCTTTCACCTGGGGTCCCAGTGTTCAGTTCCTATAAATGATACCCATACCAAACCCAATACAGACCAGTACAGGCAGCAATATTGTATGGTTCTGTATACACAAGGGGTTTTCAAATGATTTTGATCCAGGGACTAGGAGGCAACATGGGAACCACTGCTGTTAAATATAAGGACAGGTGTTTCTATCTGACAGGATGCTTTTTAATTTGTTTGGACACTTGTCATCTATCATGCTTTTGCACATCTACAGCTGCTGGTAAAATAAGTTGCTCTGTGATTAGGTTTTTTGCATTGTGCAACTCTAAGTGCCACCAGATGTCATGTTTTCATTGCATTTTCACTCACTTTTGCACTGTCTCATGAGTGTCCTTTGAAATTACGCGACATATTCTGGCCTTCAAGAAACTGTGATGTGTCTCCATATGCCTCAGCAAGTTTAAGGCTTCATGGCTTCATTTGAAAGAAATGTAGAGCATACCAAACATAGCAGCACCTTGTCACCTTCTTTGTCAGCAGTGAATGGAAGTCCATATGCTACATAATCCCTGTTGTATTTTCTTCTTGGTTTTTTCCTCCTATGTTTCCCTGTTAAATATAACATTGAAGCTTTGCCTGCACAGCATGCAGCAGAATCTTATGTGATGTCCACCTATGTTGCTGTCTTTTTCCTTACTATGAACCGATCCATGATGGTGCTGGCTACAGTATATACTGAAACTTCAAATCAGGGGACCACTTGCAATGCCTTCACAGACCACCAGGTGGCCAAAGACCAATGTTTGAAAACCCCTGTTATACAGTACGAGTCAAACATTTGGACACACCTGCTTCAGTGGGTGTTCTTTTTTTATCATTACCTCTGCCAAGGAGTGGCGGGGGTTATGTTTTTGTTCTGTCTGTCTGTCTGTTAGTTAACAAGATGTTGTTTTTTGTGCTGACCAATCAAAATCTAGAAGGGGTGGGACATAGGAAGAAAAAAACTAAGCTTCTCTGCACCATGATGGAGGGGAAACTGATTGAAAACTCAGTTTATGATCTAACACTGAAGGATTTCCATGATTTTATGATGGAAGCGAACATCCAGAACAAGTTTGAATTGCTGCTGTGTGAAAAGGACATTTTTACGTGTCGCCGTAATGCAGCCACAGACACACCTCCGACGAAGTCATGTGGTTACTATGTGGCTCTCTAACTGCTTTCTAGTTGTATTTATTTATTTATTTATTTATTTGTTTGTTTGTTTATTTATTTGTCAGGGACAGTGCAATAAATATAAAAAAGCAATCTGATGTGTTGCACACAGAGTATATAGCATTAAGCTAATTCACAACTCTCATCCCTGGATGGGCTTTTCAGTGAAGAAACAAGAAGAAAAAGAAAAGGAACAGTCTAATAAGCAACACACACATACATTAATACATGTAAAATATAGATACACAGTATAAAAAAAACCCTGGTTCCCATTCACCTGTCACCGTACCCCCCGCCCCC
>JAQQAE010000941.1:0-10539 GCA_029823295.1 Pseudamia nigra
ACCCGGTGTTGGGATTGAACCCAGGACCTTCTAGCTGTGAGGCACGAGTGCTACCCACTGCACCACCGTGTCGCCCATTTAGACATTTCTTTTTCTGTTTTTAGAAAATTAAAAAATTAGGATCAGGAAATTATGTAATCATATATGCATATTTTATTCTTTTGGTTAGATTTAAGTTCACTTTGTTGATCATTTAATTTTTGTTCATTTTAACCTCTTAAGCCCTATCCTGTTTTTAGGCATCTTGTTTACGTTTTTGTTATTTGTTATGTTGTTAGTGTGTGTAAATGTGACTTGTAGCATACTTTGTCCTGTTTAATTTGATGTGCAATATGACTATTTTTTACATGATTAGCGCAGTGCTTTATGCCCCCAGAGCAGGATCCCTCAATTGCCCCCAGTTTGGGGCATCTAGGATTTTCTCTTTATAGATACTATTCATCATTTTTATTTATTTTGTGGACTATTTTATTCATTTTAGTTGATTTTATTGATCACTTTGCCCATTTTTATGGGTGTTTTATTTCATTTAATTTGTTCATTTGATTTATTTGTGTTCATTTTAAGAAATGATAATGATAACATGCTGAAAACACCATGTACGGTGGAACATGGTGAGGCTGAGACCTGCAGGTTCTCTTTCCAGCCAGTCACTGGTGCAAGTGATTCACTGATTGACACCCCTTTAAATTAAGGGGACGAGATAATCAGTAAAATCTGCTCTTTGACTGGTTGGAAAGAAAACTTGCAGGCTCTCGGCCCTCCATGGCACATGGTTTGGGATCCCTGACTGTAGAAGATAGCATGTGGTGTAGGTAGCAAGTAGTAGGGCATGTCATGGTGGGAAGAAGTGAACATGAATGGCACAACCCTTCTGACTCCGCCCGCTGTAATAAGAGAGCTAGATTCTTAGAAAATCTTTGCTAATAACGATGCAGTCCATGATGTTGGGAAACTAGCGAGTAACAGATTGCTCGTAGCGGACCGCTATAAATGATCAGACAGAAAACCTGCCAGTCAACAAGGATTGCAACGTCATCAGTGCATGAGCTCATGCACTCATTTTCCGGAAGCAGTCATAGTACTAGGGAGCTAGCAACTGTAGCTTATCTAACCACAGGATGACTGAGACCAGTCTGCATTTCAGTTCCTTCAATATGTAGTACAGGTTAAAAGGAAACTAAACAGACATTCTAGCTTGACGGCTCTGACGTTGAAAGCTATGTCGACCAGTAAGTTGCTTGTTCAATCTACAGCACTAGTCTACACCAAATTTGGTGTGTAAGTTTTTGAGCTGATTTAAGACAGTTTTGATGTGCTGAATCCAAAAATCACATTGGTTTTGCTTAATCAGATCAAACTTTTTCACCTAGGATTTTGGTGGGGGTGTCCCTCCAGGACTCCGAAATATGACCCCATCAGGTAATGAGTAGATGCTTGCCCAGGGCAAAAACTCAAAATCTCTGGGCCTATCCTTTACACAGTTCTGACAGAATGTACCAGGGTACTGGAAGGTTGCCCCGCAGTGATCTTCTAACTGGATCTGGCGTTTGCCAACCTGTGACTCTTGTGAGGTCCTACACTTGCCACACTGCCGTCGTGTGCCAGAGCAACAATATGAAGTGTCTGCCATGACGTACAACTGCCGACTCCTGCTGCCGAGCCAGCATGTGTAGCCCTTTACGGGGGGCTTAGTGGGCACTGCATCTTGCCCAAGGGTGGCCCACAGGCTGGTGGGGGGAAGGAGGCATCTTACATCTCCTATTGATGGAGTAATCCATCCCACTACCCAAACCACGGTGAGTAAGACACGATGACATGATGACAAGACGACCTGTCTATGACGTCAAAACAAGACAACATGACACAATATAAATTACCAACAAATACATGCATATTTCAATTACTAAGCACTATATTACATCGTATTTCCACAAATATACACACAGCACAAAAACCTGACCTGATAGAGTCATATTCAGATTCAGCGTTGCAAAAATGTTCAAAATCAGTTTAAAAATCTTAGACATCTCACAAATATTTTTTTGTAATCCAGTCTAGTGGTCCGCTACAAACGATCCGCTACTAGCTACTTTCTTAAGATCGTAGACTGCACCTTTAAAGACACAATCAGAGTTCCATTTTGACTAATTATGAGACTCACAGCACTGATTGGCTGAGCCTCTGTTAAATTAGGTCAAAGGGGTGAATACTTGTGCAGTTGCTCATTAGCTAATGTTCCCACTGATCCCTGCACTGCACATGTGGAAAGAGTGAAAGTATGAAGCAGGAGGAAATCTGTGTAAAACACTGCAAGACTGGCTTCAAAGTACAAACTGCTCTGATAAATAATCACTTGTGATTGCATTAACTCACTTTGAAAAGCACTTCAAATTCAAAAGCTTTTTGAGAACACTGTCCTTTAGCTCAATGATCAAAACGCTGCTATTCCTGAACCAAAAACAGAGCACTTAATACCACTTAAAACCTCTGATAAATAGTAACTTATAATTACTTTAATTCACTTTCAAAAGCATTTCCAAAGTTGTAGTAGCACCACAGGAACAAACACAGGCTCATATAAAAAGAGCAAAAACAGTGCGATTTGTATTCATATATGCAAATTAGATTTTGCAGCTCAGATACGGAGGTATGTGTTTTAGGCAGTTGGAGTAGACAGGGTGGCCAGGTGTCCCAATTTATGAGAGGCACATTTCAATCCTTTGTCCCTCCGTCCAATGGCTGCCACCATTTTTAACCTAAATCTACAAATAAAACATGAATTTCTCTACTTTCCCATCCAGTGCTGATGTACATGTCCATTCAGATGAGGAAGCAGTTTCATATTTTAATTGTAAATTTAAAGGGAAAACTGTGAAGCGTCGTTGTCTTATTGTTATATAAAAATGCAGGTAGTGTGACGTAAAGTCACTTTGAAGTGGAGTTTCTAGCTTTTGATGTTGATTACTGTGGATTTGACCAAAAATAAAATATACATCAGTGTTTTTAAAACTCTGCTGTGTTGCTCCCCAAAATAAATGATTTAACACTCAAACTGCCAACAGTATGGTATCTCCTCAAACTGCCGTGAGATCATTTTGACCTTGCGCTGCTGCAGGCTGTAATTGCAAATTACAAGTGTGTTACTTATGTTTTTTGGCAAACATACATGTAACAAAATATGAGCTGATCCTTTTGCAGGACCGTTAATAATCAGATCCAGATCATGAGCCATCCTGGCATTGTTGTAAAGAGTTTTTGTTTTTTGGGGGGGGGGTCTGAATGGCTGCAGTCTATTTACCACGGTGGGTCTGCGTAAGAACATTCTTTTATTCCAGTATCCCCAAAATGTTAAACCCACGTCACACTCCAGCAAAACCAGCTGAAGAAAATCGCATTAAGTCGGGAATTTGTAAGAATGTCGTTGGAATACTTACAGTAGAATGTCTCTAAACTTTTAACGTACTGTACGTACGTATCCGTATGTGGTCGTAACGTAGAGCATAAATGGGCCTTAAGCTGCCTCGAATTATTCTTGCACATTTTGGATGTATTAGCTCTGGAACACAGTTGGAATGTAGTTGGAACGCAGTAGGAGTACAGAGAATGCCGTTGTTGAAGGCAGTCAGAATATTCAGAATGACCTTCGAATGCTTGTTGCTTATTTTGTTCATTTCCATCTACGTTGTTTAAACTAGTGTTATTCCTTAATTTGGTCATTTTTTGTAATTTTGTTGCTTTTGTTTTTTGTTCTTTATAAAAACCTGTTTTAAACATTTTGACCGTTTTCACTCATGATGCTTATTTCTTGACTTTTTGTTCACTTTATCAATCATATTACTCATTTTTGTTAATTTACTTCATTATTTCCTTCCTCTTTGCTCTTTTTTTTTGCTTAGTTTGTTTTTTTGTATTTATTTTAATTTTTGGCTCATTCTCTTGCTTATTGTTCATTTAACGACTTTTTGTGAATATTTTTCCACATTTTGTTGCTTCTTCTTCTTCTTTCCCTTTGGGCTGTTCCCTTCAGGGGTCGCCACAGCGAATCATCTGCCTCCATCTCACCCTGTCCTCTGCATCTTCTTCTCCTCTCACACCAACTACCTTCATGTTCTCCTTCACCACATCCATAAATCTCCAAAGAGGAGATTTATTTTACAGTTTCCAGAATTAGGCTTCATAGGAAGCAAAATTATGGTCATATAGAAAAAAAAAAAACCTCATATGCACAATTAGAAGACAAGTTGCTTTCATTAATACAGCAATAAGTATCAGAGAGCCTTGTGGGTGAGCGCAAGTGAAAAGTAGAGTGAAGAGACCCCAGCACTTCCGTGTTGTAACCTACTCTTCGATTTAACTCAGAAATCGTCCCATGTTGTGCTTCCCAACTGCTTGATTTGGAGACAAAAGCTTTGCTGGGCTTTGAACAGCTCTCTCCATCTTTATCGATACACCAGGAAAACACCCAAGCCAATCAGCAGAAATCCCGTTATCATGGTTCCGAATAGATAAATGTCCACCCCATCCTTAGTGGACAGTGTCACAATACCGTTGCTTTGGCACCCTCTGGTGGTGTGTTTGTGTGTTTGTGCTTCTCCCCTTATCTGTTGCGGATGCGCGGATGACGGACTGAGGACTCACAGCTGCTTCCCATCTATCAACCATCTCAGTATTTATTCCGGGTTCTGCCAGCCAGCATTCGCCAGTCCGACTGCTTTCTTTAGTGGTATAAAGTCCACGCCAGATATCCTCCTGCTAGATTCATGTACATCTACTTACCTGGTCTTTCGTTCGTCCACAGTCCTTGGTTCCGTCCACCCGCCTGCTTCCACTGCTTCCCTCCCGTGGAGTTTTCATTGATCCCGTCTGCCTGGGCCCTCCATCGCCGTGTTCGTCCGATTCCACTCGTCCACTTCGTGTCTGTTCATCCTTCAGCCGACGTCCTCACTATTTTCCTTTACGTGACACTTTTTCACTATTTGGCACATTGTAAATAAACTCACTTTCACCTGATTCGGCAGTGTTGTCCGCCTCCTCCCTTGTGACAGACAGTGTCTCAAAAAACACACAAGTCTCCGGGCGTCCCACGGATCCTCACGTGTCCGGCAGCCGTTGTCCCTTGAGGACCCTCAGGTCCCCCAGACCCGTCTTCCTGCACAAGACAATGTGTCAATTGCATTGAGGTCCAGCTGGTCAAGTCCATGTTGATTCTTTTAAGGATTCTTTACATATAAAGGAGTAAATGTACTTGAGTACTACCCACCTCTGCAAGTGGGTGAAAATCCATTTAAAGACAAATATGGAATGGTTCTTGACATACAGTATAACAAATTGTATATAATTGTTGCCCATTGTCTGTTTCTGAAGAGCAATTTCATAGCTTAAATAAGGAGCTAGAAATCCTTGCAAACTCTTGGTTTCCAACCAGGCCCAGTATGATGTTATAATATGCTGGACTTCCTGAGTGGGAACGCCACAGTTGGCACTGAGGTAGCCAGTCACCAGTACTGACTTTGCAGCAAGGAAAAAAATGAATTCTCTCATTTTCTTTCTGTTTCAACCATGGCTCCAAGAAAATGTGGTCGGTTGTGAGGGAGAATTCAACATTTTCAGCTTCCCTTAAAACCCTGCAACTAAGGATCAGTGATGTGTTTTGTTTTTCAGCAACAGATGACGGCACATATTGGTTTGTCCGCGGCACTTTTGTAATGATTGCTTTATTAGCACGTCACAGTACGAGGCTGGATCTTTTGACAGACTCATGTTGAAAGTTGGAAGTGTTCTCCAGCAGTGCTCAGGTATGAATGGTCTGGAAAATTCACTCTGTACAAAATTAGTGCTGGTGTACCAGTTCATGTGGTAGACCACCTAGCACTACTGTTGATATACAAACCTGGATTCCAGAACAGGTTCACTGGAAACAGGTGTCACGATTGGGTATAAAAAGAGCATCCCCAAAAGGAAGTTTACCATGTTATCAACGGATTATGAATGTTCCTCAATGTACAATTACAAGGAATTTATTAATTTCATCATCTACAGTACATCATTTCATCAAAAGACTCTGAGAAACTGGTGAAATTTCTGCAAGTAAGCAGCAAGCCCAAAAACCAACATTTAAGGCCCGTGACCTTTGCTCTCAGATGGCACTGCATCAAAAACTAGCATGATTCTGTAATGGATATTAGCTCAGAACCACTTCAGAAAACCATCGTCAACCATTACATCTACAAGTGGAAGTTGACAGTATCATGCAAAGTGAAAACCATATATCAACAACGCACTGATTCCTCTGGACTCGAGCTCATCTGATATGGACTGACCAGTCCACATTTACAATTGTTTTTGAAAATAATCAATGTTCAAAAGCAGCATCTATGATGGTATGGGGGTGTGTTAGTGCCCCCCATGGGTGACTTGCACTTCTGCGAAGGCACCATTAATGGTAAAATGTACAAATGCTGCATCCAAGCAACGTGTTTTTCAGATTGCACTCTCATACTCCCCGAGCTGTTACTTGATTAAGACTTTTTATCCTTACACCAACCGTCAAACACACACTAAAACATCTGAAGGTCATGCTTTATGTTCTTTGATTGTTTCATAACAAAGAGCTTAATGGAAACCCAATTTGCCTTGAGATCATAAAAAACCCCTCTGAAACACAAAATCAGTATGTTTCAAAGTGAAAATTATTCTGTTCCTGGGATTGATTTTCTTGAAGCGTTGCTGAACTTTGCCATGATCTTTCTGGATAGATAGGAGAGGTATGTGGTTTATTTTATTCATGTATTTAAATGTATTCAGTGTGTTGGCATATGCTGAAATGTCCACGTTCATGATATTATATAACATCACAAAGTGTCTCTTTCACTATAACCAGCATCTACAGTATTATAGCACTTCGACCCTATTCAAAAGTATAGATGTAATGACAAATACTCAGTAGTCACATCATTGGTCTATTTGCCATGATTTTGATCGAATCGACATCCAGTCTGAAGGAAAAAAAAAAAAACCTTGTGAATGTTGAAGCACAGTCATAAATGTGTAGAATACCGGAGGAAACAGATCAGGACATGAAACAACGTCTCAAACATAGATCTGATAAGTAGCACCTTGAATAATCCAATAACTCACTTTCAAAAGCATCTCAAATTCAAAAGCTGCTCAAGACCAGGGTCCTCAGACTGATTCAAGTGCTGGCTTTTTCAAAACCACTAAACAGTGAAACTAGGAGTGTTAATTCACTGCATTGTATTTAATACAGTTTGAGTTGCAACATTTTACAGACTTAGGGTTCAAATGTTTAACCCTTTTTTACCATCATCCATTTAATTATATTTTCATGAATTATTTTGTTCATTTTGTGGAATATTCTGTTTATCAGTTTATTTTGTTAATTTTTCAACATTTGTTCATTTGTTGATTATATTTATTAATTTTGTCATTATTCTGACAGAGTTATTTCACTTGTTTCTGGCCATTTTTCTGAATATTTTGGCAATTTTATTCATTTTTGATTATTTTGTTTTCCTTTTTGGATTGATTTGGTTTTCCTTTTTGGATTGATTTGGTTTTGTACCTTTGATTTTTTTTCAATTTTTCAATTATTCTGTTCATTTTTTGATTTTCTGGTTTGTTTGGTTTGCATTTTGTGAATAATTTTGGTTTTAATTTTTTTGTTTAAAATTAAAAAAATTTTCATATTGTTATTTCCTCATTTAATTGATAATTCTAGACATTTTTTCTTCATTTGTTATTTTTTTGGTTGTTTCCCTAATTCATTGTTTTTCATTTTGAATTGATTTTTGTTCATTTTCTTGATCACGTTTGTTAATTTTCTTAATTGCGGTCATCATTTTTTAAAAAACATTTTATTTTGTAAAATTGTTTAGTTAATTTTCCTGAGTATTCGGTGGATTTTCATTCATTTTCTTGATTATTTTTTCCTTTTGAGGAAAATTGATTCCTTGTTTGTTCAATTTTGTTCATTTTATGAATTTGGTTCAATTATTTTGGTAATTGTTATTTAATTTTCTTCATTTTTGTGATAATTATATTTATTTGTAACATTTGGTTTATTTTGTTTAGATTTTTTGGATAACTTTAGTCTTTGTTTTTTTCCTATTTTTATTGTTGTTTGTTCATTTAATAGATTAGTCTTTTTCTCTAATTAATTTTCTGTTGTTATTCTTTATTTCTCACTCTCCCCACTTCCTTTTATGTTTTGTTGATTTTTTTATTCAATTTGCTTCATTTTTGTGATTGTATCTATTTCTCCCTTTTCTAGATTTGATTCATTTTGTTGCTATTTTTTGGATAATTTTAGTCTTCTTAGTTTGTGTCCTATTGCCACCATTACTATTGTTTATTGTTTTTTATTTTGATTATTTTTTGTTATTTTGCTCTTCAGCCAGCATTCTAATATACATGTTGTTTAATATGCATGTATGTTATCAACTTTTTCAGTCAAACCCAATGAAGCACATAAGAAAAATCAATATTGGAGAAATTTGTAAAGTTTTCTTTATTTTGCCTTCCTTTGTCTCATTGGTGTTGAGCAGAAAAACTTGTACCTTAAACGATTTCTGCTGTGATGTGTAATATTTAGTCATGGGCACGCGATTTATCATCATTTTCTCGTGTAATTCACCATCAACACTGTCATTAACAGGTGACGTGAAATCAATCGGTGCTATTCCAAGCCGTCACTCTTTCCTTCAGTATTGTGACAGCTGTCTGAGGTTTCCTGATCCTGTTCACTGGCTGTTGTGTGAATCTGTCAGCGAGGCCATTAGCAGGATGCCTGACACCTGCACTGACTCAACCCCTCATCTATCGATGCACCTCCACTCACAACACACAATTCTTATCCCTGTGTTTAAGGCGTAGATGTGGATGAGGTAAGTGGAATGAGTGGATCCAATGAGCCAGTCCTCTTTATCTGCGTAACCTTTAAAAAGACGTGACCGCAAATTCAGGAAATTCACTTCATGATCTTTAATCCGTCTTAAACTCAAGCAGCACATAGATGGAGTGGCAACTAAACCGGAGGGTGTCATGCTTGGTGTATTCATTATCCCATACTACACACTTTTCTCTTATAGCTTTCATATAATGAGTACACTACCAGTCAAAGGTTTGGACACACGTTTTATTTCAGTGCTTCATTAATACTGAAGACATCCAAACTGTGAAAGAACACGCATGGAATTATCCAGTAGACAAAAACAACCCAGAGCGTGTTTTATATTTCAGTTTGTCCAAAGTGGCCACATTCAGTGGTGATGACAGCTTTGTACTCTCATGGTATTCTCTCATCAGATTCACCTGGAACGAAATCACATGCATGCCTTGTCAATTTGTGCCATTTCTTGCCTTTTTAATGTGTTTCAGACCATGAATTGTCTTGTGCATAGGAAGGGTGGTTTCAAACGCAATAGACCTATTAATGCTACCACAACTACAAGACAAATCCATATTATGACAAGTACAGTGAAAAAAACAGTCCATCGGGTCAGTCAATCTATAAAATCTCAAGCACTTTGTAGTATGGTATACTATGTCTCATGAGGACTGTCCAAGGAAAGGACACTAAGAACTACTTCTGCTGCAGAGGGTAAGTTTCTTTTTTGAATGTTATTGTACATTTTGGAAGTACTGACATACTGATGGAGAATTTTTTACACCTCAACCAGTTGAAGGAGTCCACATCCTATGTCTTCTGCCCCCTGCTGTGCTTCCCAGACCAAACACTGTAAAGCTTTCATTTGAAAAATGAAAAGCGTAAAAATTACTCAAACGTTGGATAAGTTGAGCTTTACGTAGTTGGACAAAACTTAAAGTAAGATTTGGGAAAAGCTTGCCTGAAATAAGGGGCCGAGCTGAACTTAATGACTACAGATTGAAGGCCTAAACATCCCATATCATGAAGACCTTGGAGAGGCTGAATGTGCGGCTACTGAGCCCTCATGTCAAACATGTGCTGGATCCCCTTCTGTTTGTATACAACGAATGTATTGGAGTGGATGATGCTGCCCTCTCCATGCTACAATGAACCTATTTAAATCTGCTGGTGCTTATGATAGGATTATGTTCTTTGACTTTAAGTGTATTTAACAGAAGTCAACCATACATACTTTTTATAGGCTCATAGGATTGGGCCCCTCCGTTGTTTCCTTGATCACGGACTACCTGACAGGAAGACAATTCATCAGGTACGTACCGTATCTGCCACATGCAGAAATACTCAGATGACACTGCTATTGTGGAATGTATCAAGAATGTACAGTAAGGGGAGTAAGGAGATCTGATAAAACTCCTTCCTGATGAACACTGCCAAGGCAAAAGGGCATGGTACTGGACTTTAAAAAGTCTAAGTCACTTCTTCAGCAGTGCTGACATACGAATATCTTGGGGTATATCCGGACCACAAGATGGACTGGTCGCAGAATACAGAGTCACCCATTTTTCCTGCGGAGGTTCAGGCCCTTTGACCAGTCCGTCATTCCAAGTGCACTCTTATGCTGTGGTCAG
>JAQQAE010000941.1:10639-28343 GCA_029823295.1 Pseudamia nigra
GTCACCCATTTTTCCTGCGGAGGTTCAGGCCCTTTGACCAGTCCGTCATTCCAAGTGCACTCTTATGCTGTGGTCAGCTGGGGAGGCAGCATCAGGCAGAGAGATGTAAAATGGCTACACAGACTGGTTAAAAAGGCTGGACTCACGGTGGGCGCTGTGGTCCACCAGTGAGCACAGAAGAAGTTGGAGGACATTACGGACAACCCAGACCATCCTCTTCACCTCGTTCTGTCCCAGCAGAGGAGCAGCCACAGTGGACGACTGAACAGGACTGAACGTTACCGGAGGTCCTTCATCCCCACCGCCATTAGACTGTTCAACTCTACAGCTGATGGCAAACTGAAGACATTCTACTGACATGATCTTTCATTCTATGACGTAGTCAATTTGCCCTGAAAAGGATCAGTTAGGTTAATTCAATTTAATTTTCTCTTTACTCTCTGAACACCCGCACACAGATCCACAAAACCATTTCACAAATCTCTCCATCATGTCTGTTTAAATGCCAACTCTACCATTTGTCTGTTGGTTATCCCTCGAATACCCACCCTTGGTGGATGACTCTGGGCAGCCCACCAAATGCCAGCATATTATACTTGAAATACAAATCACCACCGGAAACTTTTTTATTCCCACAATTGTGTCATTTTTTTCATGGGTGAAGACCTTCTCCCCTACTTTTAGTTGCATTAAACTTTTCCGTCTATTCATTTTTGATTTCCCCTTATCCCCTGTGAGCTGCAGAAACTAGTTGGCATTAAGTATAAGAAACTTCTTGTCTTATAATCTGTCTTTGTTTGAGGAATCTGACTCATTGTATCATCCGACTGGAGCACAAACTCAAACTCCGTTCAAGCTGTGCATCAGCCGACTGGCCTCCAAAACTTGATCTTACTTTGGTGCTTCCAACAGAACACAAGGACAAGGACACATCCTTTTAAATGTGTAAATTGTCTTTCAAGTGTCTTGGATCCTTGCCATTGTATGAAAGCTAATGTTACTCTGCAGGTTTACATGTTGGAACTTTGTCACAACACCAAAATCAGTTTGGGGTCTTCCTGGCTGCATTTCAAAAAGATGCCGATAATAAGTGCTGTTTATTTGAGACGCTTCTCTCTTCATTCTCTCCATTCCAGGTGCCAAAGTCAGATCAAAGCGGCCCGTCTCATCACTGAATGTTTTTTGATGATGAATGTTGCCACTGCTTTTGTTGCGCTCCAGAGCCGCGGTGCCGCAGAGATAAGAAATTGGCAGATGGAAATGAACACGATTCTCTGATACATCATGCAAATTAGTCCAAAAACATCAACAGCGTCTCACTTTATTTCTCCTTTTTGTTTTTTTTTTTTTTATTAAAACTTGTCGGAGCGTTTTACATGGATGTGCTGAAATGTATGCGACAGTCTGTTTGTGCTCCAGTGGTAACGTTTGTCACATTAATTTATAGAAATATCTGCAGTGAATGGCGATGACAGTCAGAGACGCTCAATAAAGGCTCATCAGTGATTCTCTGAGCCTTTCTTGCTGACAGTAGATAACCCTCAGACTTGTTAAGCATACATTATGTGGTGATGTATAAAATGTATGACTCTTTCACTTCACTCAATGACATTAGTACAGCATCTATTCAAAGTATAGTGTCACTACAGCTAACAGGACTAGGTTTATATGATGTGTGGGCATTGGCTTTAGTTGAACATCTGAGGATCAGTTGATTTCCAACGCACCCATTTTTGACTTATGTACAGCTGAGTTCAACTTTATTACCCCCGTAAAAATTTTATTCTTTTAAAATTTTTGCTTCTTACTCTGACTCTGATACTTTGCATAGCCTTCGCCTGCTTCTCCAGTCATTCTTGTCATATTTACTTATGTTATTTATTTTAATCGCATCCAAAAGGAATTACTTCTCATTGTTTTTTTTCTTTGTTTTTACCATGATGCCTCAAATCCGTCTGAAGTGAATATTGCACAAATGTTCAGATTTTATTTCAGCTCCCACAGTTAGACCTAAATATTTCCTAAAATATTTGTTTTTGTTTGCAAATAAAAACAATAGGGCTGTCAAATGATTAAAATTTTGAATCTGATTAATCACAGGGTCACTGAATTCATTTCTATTAAACACAATTAATATCCATTCATTGTTTTTTCATTTTGTGGCTGCAAAAACACTCATGACAGAAGGTGGTCCAGTAAATACACCTAACATGTTTATTTCTACTATTAAATGTGTCAAGTTTAAAAGACTTTAGCCGCAGCCGCCATGTTACGTGCACTGTCTGTCCCTATGGTTGTGATTTTTGTTTGGAATTGTTTAGCACAATGTGACACTCCTGTTTTCATTATGGTCAATGCAAACAACTTTAGTTCCCATGTGTAACGTGATGTGCTTTGAGGGGAAAAAAAGAACAGTCCTACCGGTTCTCCACTTCTTACACAAGGAGTCTGTTCATGGGGAACAAAAAACCTGACCTGTCGAGTCAGAACGTGTCCATTAGCATTTCATATTTCTACAGTTTACAGGTAAACAAAGTACAAATCATTATGATTCATTATTCATATTCCAATTCAATACATTAATAAAAGTAACGACAATTCATCAATTGTCTGTACAGCAATAATCTGTACCATATTTCAATTCACAATCAGTCAGTTTTAGCTACATACAGTAGCATTCAGTATACTGTATACAGACTTCTGTCTAGCATTTACTGTCAAACAAACACAAAAGTACAATAAATGAAAACAGCTATTGGAAAGACAACCAAGCCGAATTTAAGGGAACATATTCAAAAGTAAATAATGGTCACTTCTTACCAAATGGTAGCCAAATAGACATAATAAATGATAAACGTTCATAAATCTCCTGTGTTCTACAATGGAATTCCACTCCGCCACACAATTTCTTTTTTCCCCTCACTGAAATAATTGAATTTGCCACAATAATTTATATCATAACTTCCGTTGCAGATAAAAGCAGCTTACCACAGAGATAGATGTCCCTTAACCATGTTGATTATGATGAAAAATGCATATTTCTGCCTCAAGATATGCAATCTGGCTTTTTTTTCAGCCGCGGAGAAGCAGTAGCGAATCAGGAGGGGGAGCTAATGTCACCTGACCACCATTGGTCCTGCCACCAGACTGTTGCGTTGTGGGATTTTGAGTTTTGTACCAGTAATCAGTGGTTAATCCACGCCGATGGGTACAATTGTGGGATTTTGAGTTATTGTGCTTTACGTTAATTGAGTTAAAATTTTTAATCTAATCAATCGTGCAAATGAATTAATCTGGACTAACGCGTTAATTTTGAAAGCCCTAAAAAATTAACTCATCTTTCTATTAATTATGTTTTTTTTTTTTTGCAAATCACCACATTTTCTTATTTACCATTTTACAGAGCGAATTTATTTTTAGAAGTGGGGTTGTATTCAGTATTGTTTAGAAGTATTGATCCTCCTTTAATTTAATGTTTCTCACAAACACACAGTATATGCATGATTTATCTTTTGTAATCTTTTCAAACATGCATGCAAGTACTTTATTACTCAAAATATAAAACCCCTTTCGCTGAACACTTTGTAGAGTTTCAGCAAGATTACTGCTCATGGTCCACACTTTTTGCACATTTAAAACATTACCTGCATGTGATTTTGGATGTGAATCAGCCTGAAGATCACCAAATGAAATAAATTAAAATACTTAAATGTAGTTTCTTTCTTGTCAGACGTCTCAGAAAGAATAAAATGCAAATTATGACTCAAACTGGCTCAGCGCAAATAAATTAAGCTTAGAGCGTAGTTATAAAGTGCTGCCTTTAATAAAAAATACTAATATTAACAGAACACAAAGTCCCAAAAGGACGTATTTGAATTTCTGACAGAACTGATTGCATTTTGCAAGTAAAAAGTAAGCAATAAGTAAATTTGACTCAAACACGGAAGGTATTTGCAGTTTTAGTATTTTGCCCAAACAAAATCCGACATAGCTGCCTCTACTTGACCGGTACATTCCAAAGTGCTGAGACATATGAACTTTGTCTCTGTTTCTGCAACTAATGTGTCCTTGAGAAACTTGGCTCAAAGCATATCTTATCTGTTGCTACGTAGCATGACGTGAGCTGTGTTGTGATTTGTTTTGTGCATAAAAGACTGAATATTTCTATGCTCGGGTGCTCCTCTACAGATAATCCTCTGTTGTGTGTAGATTCTGTGCACTGAATAAAGAAAGGAAAGATTTCATTACCTCTTTTGAGTGTGGTGATTCACTTTTTAACCCACACAAGATAATATTATCTGCAGGGGCTCTGGAATTTTCTGTCTGCAGGGCTTTTACTTTTTCTCGTTCAATTATTTTCTCTCCTCATCAACATCTTTGTGCCTCCGTCCCTTAGGTGCTTTGTCACAAAATGCAGGAAGTCACCTAAAACAGTAAAATTTGCTTCATGTCAGATTTTTTTTTTTGTAAATCGTCACTCCCATTTTCCCTTACTAATAACTCTCATGATAATGTCTCGATAGGGAAATTAAATCTCTCAGTGTAACCTATCCGCCTAAATAAAATAAGAGGACCAGTTGAAAGGAATGTGTATAATTTATAATAATCAATATATTTACAAATGAACGGAACCAAGTATAGAAAGTTAAATTGAGGTCATTAACACAAAAAATCATCCATCTCAAACAAGAAGACACCAAATTGCAGGTGGCAGTGATCTTGACCTTGACAGTCACAGCGTATTTGGAATCAGTCATCCAGGGGCATATCACACATTGCTAAAAATGGATGTAGGTCAAAGTGCAATCATTTCAGACCCTTCTAATATTTGAGGTCAAAGTAAAGGTCAAGGTCACTTGATAAGTGAGAGTCTACCACATATTAAAATCTGGTGCCTCTAGTTGTAGTAGTTTTTGTACTATAGATCAGAATGTTTTTGCAATTGTTCATGCCGTCACCTGTTTAATGTGCAAATTGGATAGTGGTTGCCATAGAAATCATTTCCCCTATCCTGACTACCCATGTGCCAAGTTGAGTTAGTTTAAGTCCAGGGACTTTGGAGATACAGACCTGACTGGACGCATGTACGTATGTACCACCTTGAAATTGACTGTGACCTCGACCTTTTTCCTCATATTTGGAATCAGCATTTAATTAATATAGTACTGCATATGACGTTTTCAACCTGATGCATAGCTACAAAATGCCATAAGTTCAGACCGGACCAATCAAGGTCATTTGATGAGTGTCCTGGAGTCTAATCACATTAAAATTTGGTGCCTCTAACTATAGTACTTTTGGTACTATAGGTCAAAACAAGCATTTAGTAATTGCCTAATTAATTACCTAATTAATATGCAAAGTAGCCTTCCTTCTGCCCTGACTACCGATGTGCCTTGTTTGGTTGATTTGGGTCCAAGGACTTTGGAGATATAGAGACAAAAGATTCAGATGCAAACATGTACCGTATTTTCCAGATTACAAGTCGCGTTTTTTTTGCATGGTCTGGCTATGGGAGTGACTTGTATATTAAAGAATTTTGAGTTTGTCACACTGACAGCCGCTCGATGTCGCTCTAGGCTTGTGTACCTTCATCTGCTGCATCTGTATTACTGACAATTTAAAATGTAGACATTACTGGTAACAACCGTACCTGCGAACGTGCCGTCACTTACCCGGTGAGGCGAGCTGCGAACTCTCACTTCAAGCGTCAAGCGCGCGTTCCCCAAACAAATGCGACCTGTCCTTCAGAGCAACTAATACACATTTTTTTCTTCTCCATTATGCATTTTTTGGCTCATGTGACTAACATTCTGGAGCGACATATAACCTGGAAAATACGGTACATTTACGTCCAAACAGAGCTCTCCACTATACCCCCTCTCCTACATCAATTGGGTCAGGGAAAACAAATAAAAAGCTAAGGATGAGGTGAATGCATGTGGAGTCTGGAACTTTCCACCCTTCTTGGACCTTTATGATCCAGATGATGTCAGTTGGTCGACCAGGTGAGGAATCAATGATGCCATCATCTGGTCCTGTGGAGGAGAGAGAAAGCAGACCACAGACAAAAATGTATTAAGAGGCACTAGGGCTGCAACGACAATGACAAACACTCCAGGGTGTCGCCCATAGGTTTATTGAAGAGCTGTTTGGAAGCTTGAGTAAGAAGCGTCTGAATGTTGCTGTATTGGCACATCAGACTGATTAAAAATGGATGTAGAGTGTGAATGGAGCCGAGGTGAGTTGGATGAAATGGTGAAACCTCGGGCTTGGATACGCCGGTCAATTAAAGTGACTGCATCCTTAATCATGCACAAATATCTGCCTCTAGATCATCTAAACGGGGGAGTTATATAAAACGTCACCCCCTGTACAGTGTTCACACATGGGGAAATAAACGACAGTACGTATAGAGACAGAATCAACTGTTCATCCCAGATTGTAAACATGTTTATTTCTGCTTCTAATTTGGCAGTTTGAACATGGGATTGACTCTCCTCTGAGATCACTGTGTTTTTTAGTCTTCACATTAAGTCTGGCACACACACAGCAATTTAATGACTTTTGCTTAATTCCAACTCACACTCATGAACAATGTAAAGCCAAAGCTCAAAACTGAGTGCTCAAACTGTACATGTACAAACGGTCCAGTCGCCCAAAGGCATACTGGGAGTACAGACCTGTAATGGCTGCTGCCTTGATAATTACTGTCATGAACTCACAAGTGGCTTGAAAGACGGCAACACAACTTTGCCATTCTGCACAGAGGAGTGGAGGTAAGCTACCTTCTGCTACGGTCAACTTAACAGCTTCCATGTTTTCTATCCAACGTCGTGACCTCTTCACAAATGCACAGTGGGAATACATGAAAGATGTGCCAGTGCTTCTTTTTGGTTGACCAAAATTCCACACTTGAAACATCCATCTGACTGACTGGTCATTGGGGAGCAGATAAATTATGCTGCTTTTTCTTGCCATGACTGTTTGTCTCGCTGCTGATTATACTGTATGTGGCTACTCCATTCCCATTTGAGCTATTCTAGCTGAAATACTGTCGCATGCAAATTCTACTGGTTATACTGTATGTAGCAGTGGATGTGCTGAAAGTCTTTTCACTGTGTTCTTTTTTTAAATTTTCCTTTCTGTTGTATTTTAACTCCTCCCCTTCCCTTAACAGGCTCCTCCTTCTTCCAGGCCCCCACTGTAAATAAGTGTTTTTAATGACTTGCCGGGTTAAATAAAATATTATGCTGTAAAATTTGGGCTATAAAATAGACCTGAATGTAAGCCACTCAGCCTAAATTTGAGGAAAAAAGATTTTGTCCATACATGAGCTGTGTCTGACTATAAGCTGCTAGTTTTCACATTGTAATGTGGGAGAGTCACACAGAAAAATTTTACATCTAATGATTTTTTTAACATTTACTGTAATTCAATAAGTTATTTTTCCCGAACAGTACCTGTGGCATGGTTGTGTTTTCTCCTGGCTGGTTGCTTTCAGTGTGACAGATGATTCACCTTTCTTGTTAACAGTCCTAGTGAGAGGCAGGTCAAACGTGAAAGGTACTTCATTCATATTTATGATGTCATCTGGTCCCATGAGTGAATTTGACGAAGTTTGTAACTTTCTCCTCTAGGTCGGGAGGGAGTTGCTGACACAGAGTCGACCGTGCCCTGACAGGCAGGACTTTTTATCTCATAAATCTTAGACAAAGATGGTCCACCTCTAAAGTCTTCTATCTTTTTTTCTGTGGTGCTTGTTTTTGCTTTCAGTCTGATCTGCATGGTGGAAACACCTCAGTCGTATGCTCTGCATGTTCACCCAGTCTTCAACAACATTTTCAAGTTTGGGCCATCTGCTTTTCATACCTCTGAAATATTTTTTTGCACTGAGTCAGTTCTTCACGGTGCCATTGTTTGTGTTAAAATAAAAGACACAATTGCACGCAGCTGCAGTAGTTTTAACCAGACACCGTAGCATACAGCACTTCCGTGTATGGTGTGGGCTGCACGTGCGCACAACACCACCCGGAATGCACCACTACTAGCCACACAGCGGGGGGAACCCCGTAACAGCTGTGTCACCATGGATTCATTGATGCCAAGCTTCCCTCCCCTGTATGTATCCAACAATGGTGCCACACACATGCAGCCCACACTGCGGGCTCCACGTTGTGTCGGGAATCCCTGCATGCTGATTAACGAGTTTCATGCCATTAGCCAGGAAAAAGCGAGATTGGCCACAGCAGCTTTTAAGCCGCTGGGTCCAAACCACAGGAAAAAGTATTAACTTATAACCAAACTTTACGGTACTCATAAGCAATATTCACATTCCAGGTTTGATGTATATCTTTATATACGTAGGTATACATTTTTCGGTTCCAGTAAAATAATTTATTTACATTGATTTCAGCTAGTCAAATATATGATACGACTATCTGAATAAACGTAAACAGAATTTTCAACTACAGTGACCAACCACTTACAGTAATTCAAAACTGCATTCCTCTTCCTCTTGCCATGCAGTCATCAGCGCAATGTTGGGTCATGTGACTGCACACCAGCAACGCTCGGCATAGTGGGGATTGGGGGGGGGGGTTATGTTCACATGATCAAAATGAGAGCAGCGGTGGTTGCACAGCCGATATGACATTAACTAGAGTTGTGTACTGAACATAGAAAAGGGAAACTGAAAAGTAAGTATCGATCTCTTCACGCAAGTATTGACCAATACTAATAACGTTGGTGTCGATACCATCAATATTTTAGATTGATCCACCCACCACTAGCTGAAGGGAAGTCAATGACTATTGAAATGCAGGGTCCATGTAAACTCCACATGGAAAGACAAGGACGGTGCCAACCATTCAGCCGCTATATCCACAACAAAACGGCAGTGAAGAGATGTTTGAGTACATGTTTTGGAAGAATTTTGTCCTAATTTGTATAAACACTTTCAAATGTGAAACTTCAAAACACACTTTAAGCCTTGATACAAAATAAGCTGTGTTTCATGTCCTTATTTATGAGGGGGAGGGGGGGGCATTTTCCCTACACCCACCCCCAAATCTACACTGACTGTATGGTATGATGTTTAAAAGAGCTTTCCTGTGCCATCTCAGAACTAGAATCAAAGGCTGTATAATTTATGAAAACCTTGAAGTTTTTGTTGCATTTCAACCTGCAGTTTGTCTCTATTTGAGTGGAGATTTGTTTCTAGTGTTCACCGACAGCAGGCACAAGTGAATTCAGCAGAGGATCCTAACTCATTCCAAGACAATATAATGTCCAGCTGGGCATGAGAAAATGACCCATTAAACCTTCCCTCTAGAACTGATAGGTGCTGTTAAATCGTTCACAGTGATCCATTTTGTAGCTGTAATTATGTTCCTGAAATAAAATAATTTACTCTGCACATTCCGGCTGGCCAATCTGTAATTATTGCCGGACTCGGGTCCTATAACGTTTTAATCAGGCTGTGATATTGAACTGCTCGAGATGTAATTAAAAAATGAGAAGGAATTAAGCGTGGCCATATATGAGGGGCAGGATTGGCACGACTGTCAAACACAGAAAAATGAGCTCAGCAGATTCCTCATTTGCAATGTAGATGACTTTTTGGAGCAAAACAATAGGATTATTGAAATCAAAATCTGACCCAATGAATAAAACATGATAAGCTGAGAAAAATAATGGCAAGCAGAAAATAGGCCAAACAAATGTTCATGGAATTCAGAAATGAATGTTTATCATTTTTATTATGCTCAGAAGGAAAAAATAAAAAGCTGTGCAAACAGGTTAACTGGACTGTGAATGAATGAACATGTATGAAATTATGTAGTAAACAAAAAGACAGAACATGTTTGTGACATTGTCCAAAGTAGCACATTTAGTTTTGATGACAGCTTTGCATTCTTCCAAAAATGTAAGAGTCACCTGGAATGGTTTGTGTGCCTTGTCAATGTCTGACCTTGGGGAACATTCACACCATGATAGTCCAGGAGACTTGGGTTGATTTGGGTGACGAATGCTGAGAAATGTCGCACCTTCATTTGGTTTGGTTCACTTTCAAACTGCACGTTACTCAAGTGGACCGAGCCACCTGGACATCATGTCCTTACAACTGCTCGTTTGGGATGGTATTGCCTAAAAAAAAAAAAAAAAAAAAACACTGACCAAGATGACAAAGCATGAGGAAGAAGAAAACCCAGCTCATTGATTGGCCAGGACCAAAAATGGTAATCCATTCCCTTTGGCCGGCTTCTTCACCTCAAACAAAAAACAATGGAGCAACACCAAATTTATGCAGTCTCGGGGTTTCTGTTTTCACTTTGGTGTTTGAACCTAATGTTTTTCACTAGAAGCTGCCCAGTATGAGCAGCAGGCGTTGAGCTATCCAGCATGTTGATCTGCGGATGAGATGAATGTATCAGTGCCGAAGGCAGCGGGGAATGACACAGCGCCTGCGATGTGGTTACACAGACCTTTGCAAGGATTTAAAAAAGTTTTAAGATCACATTTATGTCCCTAAATCATACATCAAAGAGAATGAATCACATTCCTCATAAATAAATGCACTGCGTGCTACATCATCATCTGTCTGCGGTTCACCGGATAGTCAGGTTTGCTTTCACACCAGGCAAACCACACCAGAGACGCCCAGTTTTCAAGAGGACCAGAGTTCACTTGTTTGCGTTGCACCTGAGTGTGCATAATGAACGCGAGTCAGCGTTGACACCGCTCCAAAGTGTACTATCTCTGGAAGCGGACTACTGTACACATCCATATTATGACAAGAAACACTCAGATAAGAGAAAAGACAGCACTTCATTATTTTAAGGAAACATCTCACATCTTTGTACAGTAGCTTTAGCAGGAGTAACAGGGCTACTAACTCTGTACCCACCCTTCCTCTGCACAAGACACATAAGAACACATTAAGAAGGCAAGAAACAGCACAAATCAACTCTTAACAATGTACGCAGACCATTCCAGGTAAATACTTCATGAATGAAATGAGAGAATGCAAAACTAAAATGTGGCTACTTTGGAATATCTAAAACATTTTTTTTACTACGCAATTCAATGCCCTTTTATGGTTTGGATATCTTCGGTATTAATGCATATTGTTTTTTAACCACCTGTCCTATTTGTGTCTATGTCCCCCAACTATATAGCAGAAATGTCTGTGGGTGTGTCTGAAGCCTTTTTTCTCCTCATTGGATTGATCAATCAATCCCCAATAGAACCCTGACCCCACAATAAGTGTGGTTCCCCTTCCCTTGCTACACATCTCCACTAAATTTGGTCCCAATCAGAGCAGTGTTTTTTGTGTAATCCTACTTCCAGACGCACAAACAGATACAAAAGAAAATCTTAGAAATGCGGGACCATAGGGATGATCACAGCTCAAAGACCCTCCAGCGTCAGGAAGTTCTCCATATTTTACCATTCTGAGCGGAAATGAGGAATTTCAAACTGAATTCACATTTTTATATCTAAATTTGTGCTGA
Organism: Pseudamia nigra; assembly: GCA_029823295.1. NCBI lineage: Eukaryota > Metazoa > Chordata > Actinopteri > Kurtiformes > Apogonidae > Pseudamia > Pseudamia nigra. The sequence continues at coordinate 22,156 of JAQQAE010000941.1, forward strand.
CACATTGTCTAAGAAGTCAGGAATAAATATTCAGTTCTCTGTTCCGGAATGCAAGCAAGTACTGCAAATGTAATTTAGCATAATGTGTTTTACTGTTTGTTGTAAAATAGTGAATTCAAAAATTCACGGATGACAATGATTATACTTTGGAATTAAAAATATGATTTGAATTAGAGATCTCGCTTGTGTACCAACTAGACTAACATCACAGAAACATACTGTAGTGCTGTTAATTTAGCGCCGCTGTGGTATAAACTTCACAGTGGGTGGTCGTCTAATACGTTGGCTAAACACTGTATAGTGTTGAAAACGATGCAAAACAAAAATACAGTAGGAGACGGTCTGTCCAAACTTTTGACTGCTAGAGTAGACGGTGTTTTTCATCTCACTGCGTTGCTGACTGTGATGCAGCCTTTTGATTTTTTTATATTATTTTTTTCAAAGTGAACCCAACACGCAAATGAGGACACGAGGGAGAACACGCGCTATTTCCAGGATCAGCCTCAGAGGCCTGGATGCTGGGTGTGAAGTTTGTCACCGTGGCGGTTGTCCAGGTGATAATAATACAAGAAACCCCTCTGAGAGCTCCCAGCGCCGTCTCCACTGACACATCCCCACTCCGCCACAGTCACAGCTTTCGCCTTGTCCCTCATCATCGCTGTAATGGTGATAAATTAGTCGACGGGGCGGTCGTGGTAGTGGTGGGCTCGCAGACTCTGCCGTGATTGAGACCGTTTGATTTGTGAAGTGAAGGTGCTTGAGAGATACTCCACAGTGCAGGCAGCGAGAGGCAGTGTAATGGAAACACTTGGCAGCTCGTCGTGCAGAGGTTGACGTCAATGTCAAAAGTGAGATCCTGTGACAGACGTGATTAAATATTTAGAACTGTTGATAGTGCAACTGGAGAGTGTTCCTGTGCTACCGGGATACAGTCGCTTTAAAGAGGCCTCGTGGACAAGAGCTGTTAATTTTCTCCTGCCACGTCAGGCATCTTCACGCCCGGAGACGAGAGTCTGTGTACATTCAATTATCCTCTGCATTACAATACAAGCTGATGGGTGTTTTCAGACACGTTGCTCCTAATTTCAGAGCATTGCAGATAAAACTGAGTTATTGCGGTATAGTCGGATGTCATTTACTTCACTCTCCAAGCACGGACACAGCATTGTCTCCCAGTTAACTAGAATGTATCAAAACATTGTCTTTTGAGGAATTAATGTCATTTTTAAAGTCTTATCTTTCAACTTTTAATGGGTCCCTGACATCTGACTTATCTCCCATGTTGCAATGGTGAAATCTCATCTTCAACATGCCAGAAAGCTCAAACAAAATCTACCCATCTCCTAAGAATCCTTTGGTGAAGCAACTTGTGATTCACAAGTCTTGTAAACTTCTGGTTAAAAAAGTTTTTTTATTTAGGCCCATTATGACAGTGTGCTGGACTTCATTAGACGGTCATTCTCACTGTAGCGGTTGCTAATGGCTAGACTAGCATTATCCTCCAGAGGATGTAGAAGTGTGACGGCATGGTGTGTCACAAAGCAAATAAGACCCAATAGCAACACTCCAGAGACGGTGCGTGAAGTCAAACAGCTTAATGTCACAGTCACTGGAACCAGAACTAGAGGTGTTGACAAGGAGGGAGCAGGAGACAAGTACCAGATCATTCAGGAACCCGGTGGACAGTCACCCTCAGAGCATGGGCTTGGCTGGACAGAGCTGTGGAGAGCTGAGAACTGATAAAAACCAAGAGGGCTGTGGTCAGGGACAAAGGTCGGGAAAGAGGCGCGTCTGGGATGAGCTGGGCTGCCAATGGGTAAGCAGTCCAGAGAATGCTGGAACAATGTGGCACCGATTGACTGGAGAGAGGGGTTTATATACCGAGTGATGGATGAGTAAAAGATGTGAGCACAGAGGAAGTGGGTTGGGTTGATTAGGGACGGGAGTGGCTGGCAGGTAGGGGAGAACAGAGGCACGACATGGGGGTGCGCTAGCACATACTGTACAGGTCTTTGAGCAACATACCGATATGGTCATCCAAGCCAGGAACGTCCCTGAAAAAGATATTGCTTGTCAGCAACATAATGCAAAGACACATTCTGCTTGTGTCACAAAAGCATGTTTCGTAGTAAAGTATGAGTATTAGACTGGTCCCCCTGCAGCCCACACCTGTCTCCTGTTGAAATGCATGACATCATGAAGCACAGAGTATAAGAGAGACCTCGGACTGTTGAAGACCTTTAAATTTTACATCAAGCAAAAATAGGACAGAGCTTCAACAGTTAGTGCCTTCAGTTCCTAAAAGCTTACTGAGTGTTGTTAAAAAGAAAGGTGCTGGAGCATAGTGGTAAACATGACCCTGTCCCAGGTCTTCTGGAACACATTGCATGCATTATATGCAAAATGAGAGAATATTTGTAAAAAAAAAACAAACAATTTATTAGTTAAAACATTAAATATCTTATACGTAGTGTATTCAATTGGATATACTGGGTAGGTAGAAACACGATTAGCAAATTGTTGTATTCTGTTTTTATTTATGTTATACAGTGTCCCAACTTCATTGGAATTGAGGTTTGTCATTTTAGACTAAGTTCATCATGTGAAGTGTAGACAATTATCAAAATACTCTCAAAATGTTAAGACCGATGGAAAAATGACAAGTATTCACATTTCATGCTGGCGGATCATAACCAGACTAAGTAGAGTGTCAAAACACGAAAAGAAGAAACAAAAAAGGAGAGAGCAGACAGTTTATTGAAAGCTGCATTTCAGCTCAAATAGACTGTTCAGCAGCTGATCCAAAGATTTTAAGAGCATCCGTTTGATGCCCCTGCACCACCTGAAGCTCCGTTCTTCTACTGAAGGACAACGTCCCCTAGATCATAACGGAGTCTCCTCCGCTGTGCGGCATGAAAACCATCTCCAGTGGGATCTTCTTGTCATGTCGGTCATGTTGGAAGCCATCAGGACTGTCCAGATGACATATTCTCCTGTCAGACAATAAAAATGTTCTTCCACCTTTCAACGTCTCATCTTTGGCGCTTCCTTGAAAAGTCGAGACAGGCAAGTTTGTGGCGTGGGAGGAGATGTGGCCTTTGAAGACGTTTTTTTTTTGTTCTTAAAAAGCGCCTATCTCGCAGACACAGTTGTTGTTTAAAGTTATTGGGCTGCAGTCAGGTTTGGCTTTGGCGTCTTCACAGACAGCTTGTCAGATCCTCCGGCTCTGAGCGAGGGAAAGGTTTTTGTGTTTAACTCTTGACTCTTTTGTCTCATACCCTCAGGATCTCAGATTAAAAATGACAGTTTTTCCTGCATCCAACCTTGGCAGCAATGGCATGTTTCATTCCGTAATACAGCAAATTAACAAATGGCCTTCTGTTGTCTGAGGACGAGCTCATATTTCATAATAAAGTGTGACTTTGACACAAACCACTTGACTGGAACTCAGTTCATAATGTGGAATGCAGACAGCGATCAGCAGCTGTAGCAGCACCTTCCTCACTTTAGTAGGATATTTCATGTCATAATCCCGTTTGAATGAACTGGGACAGTGTGGAACTTGAATCTGAGGGTTTGCTTAAGCAGACAGTTCTCAGTAGCAATAAATATACGGCTTGATGTCTTCATTTTAATTGCCATTTTAATGACGACTCAGTGTGATGTGAAGCTAAAGAGGCAAAGTGAGTAATGAATTCCTAAATTCTTCAACATTATCTTTGACATACTTCCAAAGCCTTCATCTGAAGAGTCTCTGAAGCTGCCGAACACAGCCTTTTATTTCCACTTTGCACCAGATCTGCGTCTTCACAATATCTGCAGAAAAAAAAAAAAACATTCCCCCTGCCTTATCAGCTGATGCCACTTACTGCCTTAATATGTAGCTCAGATAGAAGCAAATTCACATTCTGTTGTCTGATGAGCATCAAACGCTTCATTTTCTGTGTATTGTTAAATTGCCAATGAATAAATATGCGCCTTTACTGCATCAAATTAATTGAGAAAATGGACAAAAATGAGAGAAAATGGGATGCATGTTACGCAGTAATTGTAGAAGGCAATATTATGTATAAATCAAATATCAATGATGAAATTATGCCATGAAATTAACAAAATGAGAGGAAAAGAAAGTTCAAATAATGTCATATATGAACAAAAAAGTTGTCAAATAATACAAAATCAGCACTAAGAAAATGAGTAATAATGTACACAATTAAAGGAAATTCACCATAAAGAGCAGTATAATTAGAAAATTAACAGAAATATGTGAAAGAGAAATGAACCCAGCAATGTACAAATTTTCATTATTGATGGAAAACAGTATTTTATTGATACATTAGAAATTTTTTAGGTTTTATTTAGGCACACTTGTGTTTTAGAGATGGCAACATTACTACTAGTTTAAAACACATCTACAGTACAAAATGAAAAGAAAAATGAACAGAATAATTAAGATCAAAATGAGCAAATAACTGATCAAAAACAAATGAAAAGAAAAACCTGCAAAATAATGAAAAATATGAACAATACTGAACAAAATGAGCAAGAAATGAACCCAATCCATTTAACAGCATAAAGCACAGAATAACCAAGCCATCATTTCTCAACTTCTTCATGTGTTGAATGAATGAATATATTCATAATAATGCACAGCTGCAGTAGTTTTGCTCTGACTGATCAATAAAGCGATAAAAAATCTTAAAAGACAGTGGGAAAGAGTGAGATGGCGAGAACCAGAGAAACTTTGATGACACTGATGAGACTTTTTTTGTTGAGAAATGGGAGATAAGCCTGCAGAGGAGGTAATAGAGACGTCCCCATGGGAGAAGCCAGCCTGGAAGCCAAACCACCTCCGCAGATTGGATTAATATTGCATGGGTGCTTGTGCACGGCCTCCTCTCTGAAGGAACACTGATTGCCTCGTTCACTCTTCATCCTTCAGACAGGGAGAAGTTATCAAAATACAGGCAACGGCGAAAACAAAAGGCCCCCTCACTGTTCAAAAAACATCAGCCACAAAAAGGTTTTGAAATAACAAAGAGTGACAGGCAGCGTTTAGCCTGCATTCATCTCACTCTGAGAGGAGCGTATGACACTGATGTTTGTGTGAAAAACACTGAAAAGAAGTAGGATTTTGTTTGAACAATGGCAGTGGGGAGGTTTTCTTTCTGTTTTTATCCGTACAGATTTATATAGGTTTTACAATATTAAAGCTGGGTGGCATGGTGGAGCAGCGGTTAGCAGGAGTGCCTCACAGCAAGAGGGTTTAATCCACAAACGTGTCACACATTGGTTTGTAAATGGCCATTTGAGGTTCGTCGGGTTGTGACTTTCTGGATGACATTTTGGAGCAAAAAAACAGGGTGGGACCATATAGCATCATCAATGCTAAAAGGTAAAGCTAAAACATGCTTTACCTTTGGGGAGGAGTCATGTGGCTGTCAACGTATATTCAGTTACCTACATATTTTGAAGGCAGCACAATGGTGTTAGTGTAAGCACTGAACCACAACTACAGTTAAGCATCTGCCACGAAAAACAATGCATTATTAAATAAACAGAAGATACGATGATCCGACTTGCTCCGACTCCACCAGCAAGTTGAGTTACCGTAGTGACCTGTCAATCAAATCTCACCATAGCAGTGATTTGTTGAATTATTTGACTTGATATCCTAATAACAAAAAGCAAAAAGTCAAAGATGGACCATCAGATCACTTATTAGACGGTCCAAATAATACAAGACCATGATGACTCATAACTAAAATGTATTCACTTTGTATGATCAGAGAGAAGTCCAGTGTAACCGTCAGGGTTTCTTGGTGCCCAGTATTACAGCTTGATGTTACATCCACATTCGCCTCTGTGTTCAGCCCCGGACATTGCTCAGCGGTTCAACCCTGACCCCGGCTGGTGGTGTTTGCATGTCCTCCCCGTGTCTGTGTTGGCTCTCAACAGGTACCACAGCTTTCTGCTACATCCAAACATGCACTTAGATTAACTGGTCATAGGTATGAATGTGTTTTTTTTCCCCCCAAAATTAGGCCATATGTTTCCACGTATCTAAGTGTTTTGACTGTGTGAGCATCAGGAAGTAGGATCACACAAAAACTACTGCTCCAATTTGAACCAAATTTGATGGGAGTCATGTGTGCAGAAAGGGAAGAACACTTCTCATGGAGGTAAGG
>JAQQAE010000942.1:0-28338 GCA_029823295.1 Pseudamia nigra
AAATTTAAAATGAAATTGACTTTTATTATAATTATGATAATGATGTCTGGTTATGTTAGGCCAGCAGGGAAGGCCTTCCTGGTCCTGACAGCCCACCACTGCTAAAACCGTATGTTTGTGAGGCTTGAATGATGCTGAATTCATGTTTAATGACACCAATCACTCAGATATTGAGGGATAAGGTTGGAATGTGCATTAGACTGCAGTTTTATGTATTTAAATATAAACACTGTGATCAGATTGCTTTGATAGATTTTTCACACACTGAACACACAGTAAAACACACATTAATGGTCCTGATGATCAGGTGTTCATAAAACAACATTCTGTTTAAAGCCATACACTATCTTGTGGATGCAGAAAAGATGGGACAAACTGTCAGCTGTGACAAGACACAGAGGATAACTACTCCCAAATGAACCCCAGTAGTTTCAGACAGAACTAGAGGGCACTCAGACAGAGCATACCTCCGCCAAGGCTGTTGTTCACCCAAACTGTTATTTTTTGACCAGACATGGAGGTTATGTGATTATGCTGGTTTGTCTGTTTGTTAACAGGATTATATAAAATCTACCAGATGGATTTTCTATGAATGGCCCTCTCTCACAATGTTAAAGAAAGTGGAAAGTTGATCCCGAATCCGCATCCTGACCCGCATCATCTGCAAATGGAGGGCTACCTTTGGTGAAAATTTCATCAAAATCCGTCCAGAATTTTTTGGCATCATTCTGCTAAAAACAGAGAAACAGACAAACCAACGTGATCACATAACCTCCTTGGTAGAAGTAATGACGAAATGAACCAGTGAGTACAGTAAGAGCAAACTGACCAACAGCGGCTGAATCATGCGCAAGAGAAAGAAATGATGGAGACCATAAATAATTCTTCATTATGTACCAAGGAGGTGGCAGTTCAGTACCAGTGACTCATAATCTGACAGGTGGATGTGGACTGTGTTTCCATCATTGTTTCAAGGTGTGTGATAGTGCACACTGTAACACCAATGAGGATGGCAGCTGTTCAGTAAGTTCAACCAGATCATCACACTGACAGAATCAAAACCTATGAGCGCCTCATTGCAGTAAATATCCAGATGATTTTTCTCTCCCTGAAAGCAAAAACTTTAATCCATCTATGTTTTGACACATAAATCTATTGCAAGGCATCACGTGGCCCCACTGGCCCCACAGATATAACTGTGTTTGCTGTAATGTCTGTGAATATAAGGTCATTCATCTTATTGGTCCAAGCTGCATTTTTACTGCAGAAACAGCCTAAATGTTTTACTTTAGCAATCCCCTCACAAACTAGTGTGTGCCGATGTGCAGGGAAACACTGGACTCTAGTGTTTCTATGTAAGATGAGCAAATAGTGCTCAGGTTCAGCATTTTGTGGGCATTTGCACCTGTATATCATTAGTGCTAAATCTTTGTTGAACATTTCACAAAAGAGAAGGCTGCTACAGCAGCACTATTCCCAGTTAGTGGGTGCAGTCCATTCTTGGCCTAAAGTGTCAGAGAAAACGACACTTGTATGAGATTGGATTGGATTTAAAAGCAGAATTACAAAAAAAGATACATAAACAGATGAGACAGCTGGACTCAGTCGGTCAAAATCTCCAGGACATGTTGTGCTTTCATCTTGTTTGAGGTGTCCATGGACACAGATCTGCCAAATGCTGGAGAACATCCCACTCCAGATATCAGGCATCGTGAGCCAATGCAAATTTTTGTCAGTCTTAGTCAAATGGGCCAGAATGTGTGACATACTGTATATTACAACTTGTTCCATTTATTATCAAGCAAATTACTGAGTTGTTATTTGCGCTACGCCAGACTCTGGGAAAACAATGAATAGTTGAACATTCATAAATCCACTAGGGAAATTCTAAGATTAGATTTTAAAATTTAAACATGCAAAACTCTGTTGCCAGAAGTGACTGTATTTATAAATACAGTTCACTGTCATGAGGACAGTTTGTATGAGCGCAATTTTAACAATTTCTCCAGAGTAAAGGGTCTACTTTTGAGGCTTTTTCAAAAGCGTGACAAAATGAATAAAACATATTAATTTTGAAATCATATTCAGATACACAGCCCATTAGTGTTAGTCTCTGGTTTCAGCTGTGTGATGCTGTGATGTTGTGTGTTCATCCTGTCCCGCTCTCTCTGGAAGCATGCCCTTCTCTGTCCCAGTGACAGATTTCCCAATGTGAAGTATTTATCTAGCCGGAGGAAGTGCCGCCATCTGCTCTGCAGAGGGGTCCAAAGCTCCACATGCTACCTTCACTCACACACAAACTATTCCCTCCGTCAAGGACAGTCATGCATGCACAAGTGGACACGTAGTATCGGGATGGGTAGATTTATGCACAGAAGCATTTGTATCCCTTTGTATTACTATGAAAAAACACTGTTATGCTTAAAGTAAAGTGCACATACGTACTTCAGTGGATGACAGTACGTACTGTAGCTTCCCTTACATCAGCCCAAAATCACTATGTCCCATTCTTTTTTTTCCTCCTTGCAGCTTGACTTTACTCACATTATGCCTTTCATTCATCTCCTCTGTGTTCTATTATTTCCTTTGACTTTAGCCTTGGCTCATTCAAACATTCTTTCATTGTCTGAAGTCAGATGAATAAAATGCCAAATGAAAGAAGACACTCAAAACCTCTCACATCTAAAATGTCTAGTGGCATATGATTGGGTATTCATCTTCTGTGACTGTAGAGAAGAAACACATTGGCAGATATTTGTCTGGTTTTGTCCAGTCTTGTTCTACAGGTTATCATTAAAATCAGAATACATTTCCTTAGATGTTTCCCCTCAGCTCAATAGTATTTCTATTGTGCCCAAAAGTATATTCATTGAAATGTACTGTACTCCAGGTCATCTTTTCTATATCTTTATTTTTTCTGATTTAATTTCACCTTGCAAGTAAGTAACACCTGTAGATCCTTATTCAACTATCCCTCTAATCCTTGCAAATTTAACACTGGTTTCCTGATTTGTCCTATTAATGTCTTGGGAGAAGCGAAACGGTGTGTTCATGCAGAGGTTATACCCCAGCCTGCCAAAGGGAGGTCCGAGCAGTCAGCAGAGAGTCAAAGCTGAGTGCGACTCAACTCCGATGTCACAAACAGCAGCCAGCGTTAATTAGTCCAGCAACTCTGCAGAGGGCGGCACTGCATTAATTAGCATAAAGTGGCCGGAGGGACCTGCTGCACCCGTGGAGCGTGCATCACTTAGCATATTTAGCATAACTTCAAGTGCATGTGTGCGTTGGTGGGTGGAGGAGGTTGCGAGTGTTTGGCTTCAGTTTAAGCTCTTGCTATAGTTCATGCAAATTTAATCCAAGAAGGTGCAATGTGGGATCTGTATCACAAATGTGTATGGAATTTGAGATGTGAGTTTTTCTTCTGCAGCCTATTACTTATTTATTCAGCCTTATTCACTTTCTCAAGCATGTTTAGTGAAGATGACAGCAAAGACGCAGAGCTTAATATGAGTGACCTTGACAAACACAGAAACGAGTCAAGAACAACCTGCAGGGAAAGATACTGAGACTTTTCAGCTCCAAGTTTCACTTCGTATGGAGGCCATCAAGGCTCGCTGAACTTAGTGGATCTTAAAATCTAGAAAATCATGTTTGCATTGTAAATTGCCTTTTTAATTTTAATGTTTTCAGCATTTCCACACCTTGAATACTTAATACATGCTAATGCCTGACAGCACACTTTACATCGATAATAATATGTATGATCACTGAGACACTGGCTTTACAGAGTACAGATTAAACACAAAGGCTTTGGGCAAACAATTGCAATGAATGTGATGTGCTAAATTAAACTACCAGTGGAACCTCAGTGTGGCTTTACCTCAAAATTATGAGCATTTTTTTAACTCTATTAATTGAAATCCATCTCTCCATTTTTACAGTTGTTTATTCAAAAATATATATGGGATATGCCTGTACCATTCTTAATGAAAGGGGTTATGTGTAGTACCGATATGCTAAAGTAATTCAGCTCTCATCAGCAGCAGGGAAGTCATGTATCACAACACACCATCATCTGCCAAAACGCAGCATCCATGCGTGGTGTATTACTGTAATTGTATTTTTATTATGGCAAAATTCAGACAGTTGGTCAAAATAACACCATCTGCAATAAAATCTTTGTTTACTGCATTAGCTGATAGTTTATATTGTAGCTCTCTTCGCTCAGATCTGTTTTTGGACAGATAACTGCCACATTCATTCATTCCATTCATTTTCTACCCCTTAATCCTCACAAAGGTCAGGAAGGGTGCTGGAGCCGATCCCAGCTGATTTAGGGTGAAGGCAGGGTAGAACCTGGATCAGTCACCAGTTCATCACAGTAACGGCCACAGTTTTCCCACATGATTTTTGTTCTAACTTCACCAAAGATCCATTTTGAATTGTCCAAAGAAGGTCAGAACCTCAGTTTACCGTAGTCTGAACCATTTATCAACAAATGAAGAACTCTTCAAACACAGTAACATAAAGTAACTGCTTTCATAAGCTGCTTAAGCAAACTCATCAGTGTAGAAGAAACACTGTGATTTCAACATCACACTTCATTTACTTAAAGCTGTGTCCAATGGTGAAAAATACAATGCATTAACACTAGTACTTTAATTATTTTTTCTTGGACACTGAAAGTTATTTTGTCCTCGCTCTTACTCTACCTTCTTACATTCTGCTGCTTTGGTTCCCCTAACCCAAGGCCTTAATGACAGTGATCCACAGGCCATCACTGTGTAAAAACTCCCTACCATACACTGAATTCCCTGGTACAACATCAGAATTGTTTTTCAAAACACTTAGGGCCAGATCCACAAAAGGATGCGTCACTTAACCCCATATTAAACATGTCCTAAAATGATGCAAAAATAGTATTTTATTCACAAAGCACTCGCAAAGCATAAATTGCGATGCAAACAGCATCAAGTTTGCAGCTGTGCCATTTGTATGAATGCAAATAGATGAAAATGAGGGAATATTTATACATTTGTCACAAAATCTTTCTGTGCAAATAACCCTCGTTGCTAATAATGTCAGACCTCCATGCAATTTCTGCAAATGAATTTTGCATTTAAATCACACAGGAACTGACATCTCCATCTGCTTTTCACTATCTGTCTCTTTCTCCTTCATTTTATGAAAAACTTTCAATTTGTGAGGCTTGAATGATGTTTAATCAACATTGAATAGTCCAAACAAACCAGAAACAAGAGAAATAAATGACAGAGACCATTTCAGTACCTGATCATACACAGATCATATCTCCATCAGTGTTTTAGTGTTCATAAAAACGCACAGGGATGAGGATGACAGCTGTTCAGTAATATCAAACAGATCAACATGCTCAAAGAATCAAAAACAATGAGCTCCTCATCACAGTAAATGCCCAGGGGACACTTCTGCCCCTTTAAGTGATGCTAACTTTTTTGTTGCAAAGTCATGAATATGTGTCCATTGTGTTAAAGGTCCAAGGTGTGTTTTTTTTTACTACAGAAACATCCTATACCTTTCTTTTTGCAGTTTCTGAACCAGTCTGTGTGCTGATGTATGGAGAAACATTGTGGTCAAGAATGCCCGCCACAGAATTCAGCACTTGGTTGGCATTTATGTACCTGCATATTGTTGGTTGCTTTAGTGAATAGATCACAAAAGCAAGCAGCACTGGTCCATTCTTTGTGGATCTGGCCCTTAATTTTAGGTTAAAGGAATAATAGTTTAAAGTGGAAATAAAAAACATGCAAATACACATTTATACTCTTTTGTCTCATCTTGTAGGTTTCACATAAAGGCCAATGAGCCTCATGAGGAAGTGATACATGAGCAAATGTTAATTTTGTGCATATTTTCATTGTGTTTTTCCTTATTTCTATCCACTTATTTCTGGGATCCACCAGTAATCTCCTATTGTTGCTCTTCTGTTTAGTAAGGTCAAATGTTACAAATAGTCCAAAGCACTCTTACCAAGAAGAAAATACAAATCACTTTGTTGTCACTGTGCATAAATTGTCAAATGCGAGGAAACAGGTTTTCAGTTTGAGAAATGGGAAAAAAACACATTCATATTTCCAGTCTAATTAAGTTTAGACTGTTGTGGTGTAATTTTAATTATTGGATTATTATTTTTTTGGCTGAAGACATCCTGTTCCAGTGTCTACTGATTCCAATTAAAGCTATTAATACGCCCTCATGAAAAAAAAGTTTCTGAAACCTTTCGAAACTGTCCCTGCGAGTGCTGTCAAGTGGAGTATCTAACTCCGCACATTGTGAGTGCTACTTCACCAATTATTTAGTCTACTTTTGAGATGCCCACCTCCACTCATACTCCTCCAGTTGTCATCATGGCACACTTGCTTTAGACAGTGTGTTTTTTTGCTTTCACTGTCTAACCATTTTCTTTTTTTTACCGTTGCGCTTTGCAACCTTATGGCATGGTATTTATAGCATCAGTTAAATTCTGACACAAGAAGTTGAGGATGGAAATAGCACAGTGTCTGTAGATTTTGTCCTGATAATCTAAGCCTGCATGAGATTTAGCGTAGAGTAAACATAATCTCCAAATCCTTCAGAATTTGTCTTTCTTTCCAACCCTCTCTCTGAAGAAACACACTGTGTCAGTGAGTGTTTGAAAAAAATGAAGGAAAGCAGTTTACCTACTGACTTACGTGAATTAAGGTGTTTTGGTAATGCTACTTTTCAAAACGTATTATACTGTCATGTGTCATGTGGTACAGGTCAGATCTCGGTGGAAGGCTTTGCCCGGTATCTGAATGGCGAGGAGAACAGCATCATTCCTCCTGAGAAACTGGACCAGAGTGAAGACATGACCCTTCCACTCTCTCAGTATTTCATCAACTCCTCACACAACACTTACCTCACAGGTATGTGCACACATCCACAAAAATGTATAGTGTTTCTGTAAGCCTGCCTGTCTCTGTGTTGCTCTCACATGCTCACAGTCTTAAGTTGATTTTACTCATGACTGACTGCGTATGCGTGTCCTTATTCTTCTTTACATGAACAGATCACTCACTCATTTAGAAATAAAATTGTGGTTACACAAGCAAATGCACATGACTTTATACCTCATGGGTCAGTCAATCAAATGTGCCAGTGCATATCCAGCTCCTTTCACATATTACATCTCAAGAGGTTATCCAATCAAGTTATGCCATGAGACTTGATTCATTGATATTCATGAGTTAAATATTTCTTTAGACGCGTAGTCACAGTAACTGGCTCTTGGCAGTGCACAAGCATGGCAGGCACAATACAGAGGCCATTTTCTCTTCAATGGATATTAGAATTCATCTATTCAAATCTATTCCTGGGGGAACTGGGGAGCATTGAATCTTTCAAGTGGATCAAATTTCTCCAGCGATGGAAAAAATGGAATTTCTGTAATAGGGCAGCCACGTAGCCTGCAAAATGAAGAAATGAGAAAAACAAACAACAGGTTCTTGATTTTCTCCTCACGAACACTATTTACCTGTACATATCTTAAAGTGCCACACTGTGACATCTTAATGGGCAACAGAATAATGCAGGATATAAAAATATGTGCCAGTGTTTGCAGAATCTACATGTCAACTTCACAAGAAAGATTAATCCAAGATAATTAGAGCGGCAGAAGCTTTGTACGTTCATGTTGATGGATTTAGATCCTATTGGTCCATTGCAACTAATGTTTCATGCAGTATACAAGACAGACTCATTTCGCAAAGACAGTGCTTCCCTAATGACTTTGCAAAAAAGAACTAGCAACTCTTTGATTAGACAAAAAAAGATTGAAAGACATAATTGAAATTAGGATGTAAAAAGGACGGGAATAGATGACACCACCTGAAGTGAGAACACAGATTTGCCTCCCAGTTTGACACTATTCCCACCATGTTGTGGAAGCGTGCTGCTAATGTGAAGAAATAATTGCTTCGCTAATGGTGACAGGGTGATGAGCTTTGCCAGCCTCAGACGATGACAGCTGTATTGTCTTTACTGCATGCTAGAAACTAATGTGGTTAATGAGTTTTTAAGCCACGGGAAGGTCGGTTTTCGTAGCTGTCCTGGTATTTCAGTGTTCGATGAAATTTACCTGCAGTGATGTTTATGCGAGGCTGTTGAATGCTTGCATTGCAGCCGGCCAGCTTGCAGGAAACTCTTCAGTTGAGATGTACAAGCAAGTTCTCCTGTCAGGGTGCCGCTGCATCGAACTGGACTGCTGGAAGGGTCGCACCACTGAAGAAGAGCCTGTCATCACTCACGGCTTCACCATGACAACGGAAATCTCCTTTAAGGTAACACAGACTGTTCACTGACTGGCAGATTGATAACACACTGTTTGTTATATTGATAAGGTTTGGGAAGCAAGAGTCCACACTAGGTCTGCACAATATGAGGAAAACTGGAATGTGTGATAACATTGTTTCAGTTTATGATGACGATGTGACATGTTATACAGAAATTGTGGTGTGCGGAACAGATGGTGTGTTTAACAGATATTGTGCCAATCCCAATTTTGCCATGTGTACAATATATGATCAGTCATTTACAATTCTTTGTAAAAGAGGAGGATGGTGACTCCTGCCAGTTGCTGAGTGCCATTTGATGGTGAAGGAAACATCACTGACAACTTGACTTTCTTCACTGTTTCTGCAGGAAAGACCTATACTTTTAAGTGTTATAATGGTCTGTCTCTCTTCCATTTTTTTTTTGTTCCTTTTTCTCGCCATTTTTATAGCAACACAATACTTTCGGCAGCACATTTCTGCTCAATTAATGCTCGTGAGGGTATGGTACCACAGTGTGTTCTGACACTGCTTTTATGCAGACGGAGGGGGTTGTAATTAATCATGTAAACTTGGGACGCATGTAGGAATTAGTTGCACCAACTTTCAAGGCTTGATCAACCTACACTGGTGCAGAACAGATTTAATTTGTTAACCTATGTCTTGTTCCCTGAAAAAGCCTTTTTGTGTGAGTCTGAAATGTACATTATTTTTCAGTTTTGGGTATCTTTTACCTTTTTAACCTCTTGTAGTTCAGCACTTACTGTACCTTTGTACCATTTCAAGCTATTCATTGAACTCGAACCGCTTGAATTTCAACGATAAACTGCTGACCGGTAGAGTATATCCAGACACTAATTGAAATTGATAAGTTCAAACAACATCACAGGCCACTTTATTAAGTACGTACACTTGTTGATCCAGCTCATTAACACCAATATCAAATCATTCAGTCACATGGCAGCTATTCAGTTAATGCAGCTGCCGTGTACTTTGATCACCTTGTGAAGTTTAAACTGAGCATCAGAACAGGGAACAAAGGTGATTTAAATGACTTTGACCTATCAGGGTTGTTAATGCCAGATGGGCTGCTCTGAGTTTTTCACAAACTGCTGATCTACTGGGATTTTCACTCACAACATGGGATTTTGTGCAAGGTCAGAAGAGAATGTCCAGCCTGGTTCTAACGAATAGAAAGAAATTGTTAATCCAATACAAACACATTGAACCTGGAAGCACATGGGTTATAGCAATCGGAGACTTCTCTGGGTGGTGAGTGTACGTTCTCATGGCCTCATTCACACTATAAAACACACAAACTGTACATTATAATCACCATTTAATTCGCAGACAATCCACAAAACCACCATAATGTATAAGACAATATGATTTAAAGACAGCTTTCATCTTCGGTTAATATTTAGACTGCTGGTTTCTCATAATACATTTCCTAACATCTGAAAAAAAAGTATGAACATCTACTCGGGAGTTAATTTCCAGTAGTTATCATCAGTCTAGGTAATCTCATTTTAATTAATTTCCCAACACAGTCAGATTGTCGTTAAAAACATCTCGTCTTACATGGCATCGTTCCAGCTGCCTTGAAATAATATCTTTACTCAACTGAAATTAAAGGTATTTTATTTGAACACAACAACTTAAAGACTAGTGTTATATTGGTTATGACTTATGTACAACAGTTTTGCTCAAATACAACAATTTTAATCCTGTGGTTCAATTCTTTAATTCCATCTGGCAACACAGCTGAAACCCTGAGTGGCCACAGCGTATAGGAGCTAATTATTTCAGACATACTGCCATTGAACAAAGTGCCCATGAATACCCAGCCGATTACACAGAACATTCATTTGAATCCTGGAGTCGCCACCTTGTCATGGTGGAGGGGTTTGTGTGCCTGAATGATCCTTGGAGCTATGTTGTCGGGGGTAATTCACCCCTGGTGGGGTCTCCTAAGACAAATTGGTCCTAGGTGACAGGTCAGACTAAGAGGGATTCAGAATACCCTTATCACTATGCCGTCCTGTGGGCCCACCACCTGCAGGAAGGGTGGTAATGGTCCAGTGCTGTGTGGTTTGGGTGCCAGCCGAGGGCGGGGGCCTGGGTGGTTCAATCCCCGGTTGCCAAAACTAGCTCCAACTGGGAGGAGGCCCTGTGGCAGACCCAGGAGACGCCGGAGGGACTGTGTCTCTCGGCTGGCCTGGGAAGACCTGGGGGACCCCCCAGAGGAGCTGGATGTGGCTACTGAGATGGAAGTCTGGGCTTGTCTGCTTAGGCTGCTGCCCCCATGACCCTGACCAGAATAAGTGGAAGTGGATGGACGGAAATGACATATTATAACCAAAATAAATTAAAACCTAGTTTCTCCTTAATGCCCCACGTTTCACACCTTTCTTACCTATTGGTTTGCAATGCTCTCCTGAATCCAAAATAATTTCACATAGCAGAAGTTAAGTCCCACAAGGTCTTGATCAGTTATATGTTCCTCACTCTTCTTTTCTTCCTCAGGAGCTAAAAATCCATTCACCACCAAACTGAAGCCAATTAATCTAAGGGTAGCTGTTGGCAACCCAGGGCTTTATCTGGCTAAATGTTGTGAATAGTGCCTCAGGGTTCCATCAGATACTACACTGCCTTTCCAGAAAAAAATATCACTCACTAATATTTTGTTGGATTGCCTCTAGCTTTGATTCTGGCACACACTTGCTTTGGCTTTGATTCAGTGTCATAATCTTTATTTCCATCCAGAGTTGCATTCATTTTTGCCAAGAGCTTGTATTGATGGCGAGAGTCAGCAAGAGTCTTCTCCAGCACATCCAATAATTATCAGTGGGGTTAAGGTCTGATCTCTGTGGAGGCCAATCCATATATGAAAATTATTTGCTCACTCATGGGAATTGTCTTCTTAATGTGCTTTAGGCCATGAGTTGTCTTGTGCCAAGCAACGGCGGATACTGAGTCAACAGCCCTATTAGTGCCACTACAGCTACTGTACAAATCCATATCATTGCAAGAAAGGCCCAGTTACAGTAAGTAAGTGAAAAAGGTAGTCTGTTATTACTTTAAGAAATGAAGGTCAGTCAATCTTAAATCTCAAGAACTTCGAATGAGTCCCAAAGTGCAGTTGCCAAAACCAACAAATGCTATGAGGAAACTGGTTGTTATGAGGACCGTCCCAGGAAAGGAAGACCAAGAACGACGCTGCTGCAGAGGATGAGCCTGAAACGCTGTAGAGAGTCAGTTTCATCATGGTGTTGGATGGTTTTGTTGACTCTGTGCCCATCCTTCTGCTGCACAGACAACTGATGGTCTAAAGCACCTTAAGGAGACCTGAAGAATCTGATGAGAACCAGAACAAATAAAATATAAACACACACTATAGGTTGTTTTAAGACTTTTGTTTACTACATAATTCCATATGTTTTTTTCACATTTTGGATGTCTTCAGTATTAATTCACAATGTTGAAAATGATTCAATAATAAGCAAAAAACACTGAAACAGGAGGTGTGTCCAAATTTTGATTGGTGGTGCAAAGACGGGATATGATTCAGTAAGTTGTTACAGCTGAAACGTATCAATCACGTCAGTAATTATACCCGTTTAGTTAAAACCAGGTGCATGTGATGCATGTAAATAACGTGTTTTGTTGTTGTTCTCTATATTTTCAACACTTTTTTGCCAATTTTATTGCTATTTCATATTGCCACGAAGAACAGTACTAGTACACGACGTGATCCACACTGCCTGATGCAGAGGAATGCTTCGCTGTATTTTTAACAACCAGTGCCTCCAACATACTGTGTTATTTAATAAAGATAGGTTCTACTTAACATTGATTTTCAGTGCCATGTTTTATTTTTTATTTCCAGCCACTTCCATACATTTTTCTGCGTGTACCTTCATACTTTCCTACATCCACAAGAGTACCTGCAGAAATTTGTGTGAGAATATGCACATGTGAAGCATAAGCATGGATTTCACAGGTTTATTTTAGGCTGTAGAAGGAAAGCCAGTGTAAAGAGTGAGGTTTTGTAGCTTTTATATTGTTTGTGACTTTTATGAGATCATACGCTGCAAGGACCAACACAGCGAGGCAAGAGATGAGATAAACAAAAAGTCAGACTCAGGAAATAAAAGTAAATATGGAGGAAAGCAGAGTCAGAGAGAGAATAAGTGGGAAAACAAAAAGTAGGGCATGAACGCAGCAGATGGCAAATCGTAAGGGACAGGGACGCTCTGAATGGCCCTCAAGAGAAGCACGGCAGGGTAGGTTGATTGGTGGAAGAAATTTAGATTTAATGAGAGTAACAGAAGAACAACGACAACAATACTAATAGAATTAAGCTGAGAGTGGAATACAAAAAATTGTGAAAGACAGAGGACGAGGGCTACAGATGGCGAGGGCTGAGTTACATTTTTATTGGAGGAGATGGCGTAAATGGGAATGAAGGCATTAACTGAACTGCCACTGTCATTAATGATGGTGTAATTGGCTTAGACGTTCACTGGCTTTGAAATCTGTCTTTATTGAAGCTGAACAATCACCTTGTATCATTGCCTGGATTTCTTTACAGTTCACATGTCTGATGAAATTTGGCTTCATCTTGGAAAAATTAATTCATGCCATGGATATTACTCAGAACCAGCACTGTATTTGATTGATGAAGCCACAAAAATACTTCCTTCGGCGTCAGTTGCCTCAGTATAGAATGCAACGTAGCCAGCATACATGCTGCTTTTGGAGGGTAACCTATTTTTACCCTACAGGCCTTCTGGCATATGCAGCAAAATGAATTATAACATTGTAGATATGGGTCATTTTGGCTGGTATATAGGCTTAAAACTCTAATGTTGAATATTTTATATTGTGCACTGCATTACACACGTCATCACCACGTTCTGCCTTAGGTGTGTGTATTCAAAGCAACTAATAGTGATGGTAAACAGTGTTTTCTGTGTTTTTGTGATCAGGAGGTAATTGAAGCTATTGCAGAGTGTGCCTTCAAGACCTCACCCTTCCCTGTCATTCTGTCTTTCGAGAACCACGTGGACTCGTAAGTCTTTTCATGCTGATGCTGCAAAGGCTATCGTTGGTAGTATCAGTGATGAATTTATATAGCTATAAATGACTTCCAGGAGCTTTTTAGCAGTAACATACATATTCAACGTTACATGATATTTTGTAACATTATAATGTGTATGTGTTTCTTTGTTTCCATGTCCGTGTGACTTCTAGACCAAAGCAGCAGGCAAAAATGGCAGAATACTGTCGGTCAATATTTGGAGATGCATTATTGACAGAACCTCTGGAGAAATATCCCGTGAGTACATTAGACTGTGAAATGCATAAAGTACTGTACATCTGTGTGCACAAACATATTAACACGCATGCTACCTCTGGCTTCATCACACAACTACGACATGACTAGCAGCTATTAAGCAGATATTATTACACAGCTGAGTGCACCAAAGACGTGTCCTTGAACACTGCTGCCCAACTCCCACTCCTCATACATACAGTATGTTCAAAAGACACATTCAGACAGACAAGTACATATTCATTTGTTTGCATGAAGTGCTATTTCCTTGTGTTTATGACACTTTGTTCTATCTTCCTCTCTGTTGCTCTCACATATTGCAACATATTGACATGCCCTGTGGCACCTGGCAAAACGTGTTGCTCGTGTTTTCTTTTACTGTCACTCCAGGCATGTGTCTAAATGGCATCCTCTCGAATTTATCTCTCATTTCCCCCCTGGTTTTCATTCTCATTTTCAATGAGAGAAACACACATACCTGTGGCTATTTACGTGCCCTGAAAGCCAACTATCAATGAATCATCCCACAATCATTTTTATTCCTCTGCATCACCTTCTCTTATCATGGCACAGACTGCAAACGACAACCGTGTACGATTTAATGGAAGTGTTTTACGCTGTAATCTAAACGCTGCTTTTCTTGGCAGCCCTTTATCTGTCTCTCCTCTGTTGCCATGACTACCAGTCAAAAGCTTGCTTTGTCCCTTTGTGGCCAAACTCTTTTTTTTTCCCCCAAAGGCGTCTTTGTGTGTAGTGACGCAGGCACTTACGTGAGGTAAATGTAGACATTTGTCACACAAACTCCGCCACACTCAGCGCCTACTACACATATAAAGATGCCCCATGTGTACAGTCCTACATACAAACTCTATGTAATTCAACACCACTTTACACCTATCACGTTATCCATCAGGGGTGTCTCGTCCCTTTTGGTGAATCACTGTGGAGCAGCTAAAGTTCCCTATAGTGAGATGCAACATTATCTCACACATGCAGGGAGCTCTTCTAGCACTACTGCCTGCCAAAGACACAGCCTGCTGAGAATTCCCGCTTGCTGACTGGATGTGACCTTGTAGTATTATCAGGGAGAAGCCTTGCAGTGGGAGTGGCAGAGTGAAAGGGGGGGAGGGGGATACAAGGAGACAGACACCAAGGGAGAAGTTAGAGATAGAGCGACAGACAAAGTGTCGTTGAGGAATAAGATTTCTACCACGGAGCATGTAATAACTGGGAAAGGTGAGTACAATGACAACCACTCCCCTCTGGTGTTGAGACAGCCGTGTATACAGCATATCGAATGGGATTTCAGCGCTGTAAGTCCGTAAGTCCATAGGGGCAGGGGCAGAAAGGGTAATATAGCTAGATTGGTTCCAGCTGAGCCTGGGGTGCGAATAAAGAGGATTACAATTTTCTTAGAAACTCAAGCTCAATCTCCTGTGTCTCTATTCAAAAAAAAAAGAAAATTCAGGTGGACGATCAGAAAATTCTAAAGCTTTTGATATATTTTCAGTAAATCTGAAAACACTAAACACCTTCCAAAAAGTCTGAAATTTCTGAAACATTGGAGCCATTATGGGCATGTTTTCCTATTGGTTACATGGCTGTCATCACTGCATTTATTGTGTAGATAAAGAATGTACTGCCAGAACATTTTCATTATAATTGCAGAACAAATATGTTGACAAATACAGCCTTTTACTTGCAATTTGTTGAGTCTTGCTGAGGCTTAGTTTTAAGCTGTGGACAGAGTAGCGTTGGCAGGGTGACATGTACTCACTCAGTGTGTTGAAATCTCACAGGATTAGGAAGCATGTGGAGAAAACAGCAAGCATGGCTGGCATGTTAACAATGTTACTGTCCTTGCACTCAAATCTGATCATTGAGCATCGCCCCTACTCTCCTCTGTTTGCGTTCTATTGTTGAGTAGTTATACAAACAGCAACATCAGTAACCCTTGAGGCAAAGATCTGTCCGTTCTTTCCTATAATGAGTTTGACATTGGAGAGTTTCACATTTTTTGGCCTCTGCTGGTTTAATTGATGCCCTTACTGGATTTGTACAATAGCTGTAGCTGGGGGACTTGGGGGATACACTTAATTGAATCCATCCAACTAAAATGCAGTTTAATTCAGTAGTTTGTACTGTGCATTTGAGAGGAATTGAGATTACGTGCCTTATCCATTGTTGGGCTTGTTCCATGTTCGTGAAAGTGTTAAAGTGAAGCCAACACAGGCAGGATGCCTAATCTTTATGTTATCATGTTCCAACAATAACAGCAACAAGTAGATGGTTTGTGTGGAAGTGAAGGAAATGGGTCACTTGATGGAAAGCCTTAGATTCATCTGTGAATTAATGCTTTTTTTTTGCCCTTGGAAATTTTTAAGAAAGGAACATTTGAAGTTTGGTACGTTTGTAGCTGATAAACCGTGGCTGTGCATGTACGTGTGTATACAACATTACTGCAGACTTTCTCAATGATGCATTATTAATATCCCTAAACACTGTGATCCAAAAGTAGTGTACCCCATAAATAAATCAGAGATCTGCCTACTTTGAGCCTGCTCCCTGGAGAGGGTGTGTGTTTGTGTTTAACGCTCAGTTTCCCCTCAGGAAGCTCATTTTAGTGTTGAAAGTGTAAACTTTCAGCTATTACATCAACAGACTTTGTAATGCTTAATGTTGATCCTTGCAGTCACTAAGAAGCTCAGGTCAGCAAAATTCTTCCACAGTGAATTTTGAATAAGGTTTATCCCAAAACTGCTCTGAATTTAAATTTTAAATGAGTCACTCCAGTAAACAAAACATGCAAACACCCAGCAACTTCAGTACTTAAATCCTGTAATTACTGTACTGTTGCTGTAATCAAGATATCCTATTTTATTACTTTGCTGAAATAATTATCACATTTGACACATCCATCATTGCCCCATCCTTCGTAATGTGCTTTCTAACGGCGTATAAAAATGCATAATTCTGTGATACTCATCACATCTCTACATCTGTCTGGTTCCAGCTGGAGTCTGGGGTACCATTACCAAGCCCAATGGAACTGATGGGGAAGATCTTAGTAAAGAACAAGAAGAAGCATCATAAGACAGACGGAAGCACCAAGAAGAAGCTGTCTGAGCAGGTTTCAAACACCTGCAGTGACTCCTCCAGCGTGTGTGAGCCTTCATCCCCCAGTGCAGGTACGGCACACAAACACACACTCCTCGTACAAACAGAGCCATCAAGTCACGCTCGTGCCAGTGAGTTATGCTGTTTCAGATTTGAAATGTAGCCTAACAGCCCATGTCCATCTGGACTGTGGACCCACACCTCTGAGCCATCCACACACTGAATCACTGGAGTCAAACGCAGCTATTGTTTATCATTCGTCATTTTCATAGCCCTCTCCATCAGCTGGAGGCATTATTGGCTGTTGCATACACTCCCTGTCAGGCGTATACACTGCTCGTCACTGGGGCATCTTAAACAATGGCCTGTAGCTGGCTTTGCTGTGTGTCAGTGTGTGTGCGCATGTGTTATAGCTGTCTGGTGAACTCGCATCTAAATTTATGCACTATTATATTTTCATAGCTGCTCTCTGGTTTGAGTGTGTGTCTAAATCATTCATATGTTCTCTAGAGCAGGCTGCACATCATCTGTGTATGCAGAACACTTATAAATGTTGTTAATCCTCTGTTTCCCAATTTTTACTCAGTTATACTTACTGTTCAGATGTAAGTTCTATTTTATTATCAGCTTTACTGAGGGTCCGTATTCATTGTTGCAATAACCAACACTGCCCCCTAGTGTACACAAGTAAGCAGCACTAGTGTTTGAATAAATTATTACTTGTTCAAGTTTTTTGTATTATTGTATTTGTGCATTGTTTCAGATTATGAAGCACTGTTGCAGCCGCTATTGTAATATGACCACTATTGTAATAAAAACCACTGCTTCTAAATTGCTTTGCTTAAATTTTATTTTTTATATATTTGTGTTCAGTCGTGTACATCGCATTAATCCAGTGTTGTATTTTTTGCAATATAACTACTGAGGTAAAGTTGCAGCAGTTATAGTTATGAAAATCCTAATCCACAAGATTATACAAGTTCTCCCATTTTAACATTAAACATGGGACAAACTCTTTGCCTTCAATATTGTAATGACTGTTACTATTGTAAAAAATGTGGTGATTGGCATACATAAAGACATACGAGAGGATTGTAAATGTATTTTGAATAATAGAAGGCCTTAATCTTTTAATCTTGAACACAAAAATATAAAAGTAATGCATTTTAAAATTAAAGCCATCACATCTTAAGCCATCACATTAGTCATCATTATTATAATGGTGGCTGCAAGACCGAATCACTATTGTAATAACTATTGTAATGAATGTTGTTATTAATGTAAATAATGATGTAGTGATGGATTGCAACATTTTAAATACTTAAAATCCCAGTATTTTACACTTG
The DNA here is from genome assembly GCA_029823295.1 of Pseudamia nigra. NCBI lineage: Eukaryota > Metazoa > Chordata > Actinopteri > Kurtiformes > Apogonidae > Pseudamia > Pseudamia nigra. The sequence continues at coordinate 18,132 of JAQQAE010000942.1, forward strand.
AATACATATGTATTAAAGTACGGGCATTTCAACATCAAGGGTGGGGAAAATTACTTCTTAAGTGGTCAGATAAACGTGGTCAGGATACAAATAAATAAAATTAATGTGAGACATTATTTCTAAAGCTGTCATAAAAATGCCCACCAGGTTTTATTATAATAATGGCCGCCATTACTATAGTAATAGCTCTACGCAGTCACTGTTTTAACAGTGGTCACTATGTATTCAGAATAATAAAAGTCCCTAAATAGTACACAAATGAAAACAAAATTTTTTTTTTTAATGAAATTTAAGCAAAGCTGTTTCGAAGCAGTGTTTTTATTACATTAGCGGTCGTTATTACAATAGCGTATTTTTTAGCGTATGACAATAGCAGTAGCAACAAAGCATTTATGCAGTATACAGCAGTATTCAGAGGATCCACGTGTCCTTAAAAAGTCATTAAAAGTCTTAAAAGTCTTCATCACCACAGACTTTCTATTACATTTTTGTTTCCTTGTTTTAATTTCTTTTTAAGTTAAATCCACATTTCTGACATTTTAAAGTTACAACTGCAACTAATGTTATTAATTTTTATTTGAACTTGTAGAATGTATATTTGTTCGTTTGGCCGAACTTTTTGTTCATTTTTGGTTAATTGATTATTTTGTTCATTTTTTGTTACTTTTTGTTTATTCCTTAATTATTTTTGATCATTTTTGTAATTCTGTTATTAACATTTGATCATTTTCTTTTTTTATTGATCATTTTCTTCACTTTTTGTCTATTTTTTAAATATTTTTTGAATTTTCTAGTCAATGTATGGATTGTTTTGGTCATATTTGTTGATTTTCTTGGTTGTTTTGTCTGTTCTTTGGTCATTTTTGTTTTCTTGATTCTTTTTATTGTTCAGTTCTGTTGATTAATTGCAAATGCAAAACAGTTCACTTTTCATTTTATTATCTTTTATATTTAAAAAGTAAAATACATGCAAATGTTGTATGTAGATTTATTTACAGAAGGATTGGTTAGAAATGGTACCAAAAAGGCCTTAAAACCATTGTGTTTTGATACCTGTTTCTATCATTTACATTCTGTATAATACGCACACTACGTACCCCAAAGCTGTGATAATCACAGCTCTTCAATATGGTTATATATGAGTCCGTATGGTTACGTATACGGTCACATTTTCCCCACAGGTTCCACCAAAGAGGAAATGGCAGATTCTTCGCAGCCCGCTGAGGGTGCTGAGCTCAGCCTGAGGCCGCATGGCAGAAAGTCTATTGGTGAGTCATACAAAGTACATGACCTCACTTAGAGAGGGAAATCTCCGGTACAGCTTTCATTAGACTGGCACAGAAACTATACTTCGGCCATTACGCCGTTAAAATTAATTTCCTCAGTCAACGTGACCTCAGACTCGAAGGGAAATCTTTAGTAGACTTCTCATTATGCAGGTGGACCCGGCGGGTCGGCTCGACCAAAACAATATTAAAGTCAGTCCAAGAGCGCCACGTATCCCTATAAGTCCTTGTGTCCCTGCTTTAAATACAATAGTAGTAGTAAACTTACATTTCCTTTAGTTTGGGGAAATGGTGTGTTTCATTTAACTATATTTCTTATATTTATCTGATAAAAATTGTGATTGTTTTAGGTGAAGTGGAGGCAGAAAGCGAAGATGAAGATGATGACGATGATGACTGTAAAAAGGGATCAATGGATGAGGTCTGTATCTCACCAGTGATTCAGCGATTAATAGAACCAATGGACCTTTAGGGTTCAGAAAGCACTTTGTCATATGAGACTGCCCTCTAGTGTATGTCTTGAGAAACTGCATTTTATCTTGAACATACCCCAACCAGTCATAACATTATGACCACTAACAGCTGATGCTGTAATGTAGTCAGTTCATGTGTGGGTGGGTGGGATTTATGAGGCTGTACGTGAAGGAGAACTGGGCAGCGTAAAGATGCCAGCAACCTAGACACGGGTCAACACAGCCGGGTCGAAGCCTCTCCAAAACTGTGGGTTCTGTTCAGCGGTCTTGGTCCTGCAGTGGACAGATGTCCATGAGGAAGGAAGGACAACTGGATCTTAATTCAGTAGAGTATCTGAGGGAACAAAACGTTACTACCACGTAATGTTGTATAAGTTGCCCTTTTGATGCCTGGGCAGCTTTAACCCAGGCATGAGCTCTACAGACCTCTGAAAGCTGCTGTAATAACTGGTAGACAATATAGCGGCACATGCTTTAAATTCTGTCCGCTGTGAGCTTGGATCTTCATGAGTCTAAATTGTTTATCCAACACATTTCACAAATATTGAATTGGATTGAAATCCAGTTGTTCATCTTTGTACTAGACTCAGTTCTGTTCTGAAAATCAGCTTGATTGAATGTTTTGATTATGTTTCTTTGATTTGTTTGTGTTTTTTGCATGCACAGGGTACGGCTGGTAGTGAAGCATTTGCCACAGAAGAAATGTCCAACCTGGTCATCTACATCCAACCAGTCAAATTTAACAGCTTTGAGGCTTCCACAAGTATGTAGGAGGTGTAGGCACTATGTATAAATGATTATTTTCTGAAATGCTGTATACTGTATACCTCAAAACAGCTGAGCTTTTTAGCAACTGCAATACCGTAAAATTCGGGTTATAAGCCGATACTTTTTTCCTGTGGTTTGAACCCCGCGGTTTAAAAGCTACTGTGGCCAATTTATGACTTTTTTCTAGCTCTAGAACCTTCAAGCCGCAAATACAAACCAACGAAATTAGTGGTCATAGGTCACAGTGGACCAATGGAACTGCTCGAATTACGGTGACTCAAACACATGCACACTGAGCCCTTCACACCAGTCATTTTGCGCTTCATGCATGTAGCCTCATCATGGAAAACACACAAAGAAATGCATACGATGCAGCTTTCAAGTGACAAGCGATCGACCTGGCTGTGGAGCTACAGCACATAAGCTCGACATCAGTGAATCCATGGTGAGACGTTGGAGACGGCAGCGTGAAGAACTGACTCAATGCAAAAAGACAACAAAATCTTTCAGAGGCATGAAAAGCAGATGGACCAAACTTGAAAACATTCTTGAAGGCTGGTTGAACACACAGAGAGCAGATCCGACTGAAAGCAAAAACAATCACCACCCAAAAGAAGATTAAAGACTTTAGAAGTGGACCATCTTGGTCTAAGATTTATGAGAATGAGATTTATGAGAAAAGGCATGGACGACTCTGTGTCAGCAACTCCCTCCCGACTACCAGGAAAAAGTTACAAACTTTGGCAAATTCACTCACGGGACCAGACGACATCATAAATATGGATGAAGTACCTTTGACGTTTGACCTGCCTCTCACTAGGACTGTTAACAAGGAAGGTGAATCATCCATCACGCATTTCACCTGTGTTTTGAGCTGCACAGCATCTGGACCAAAGGACGTCCCCAACCAGCCGTGCCACTGGTACTGTTCGGAAAAATAACTTTTATTTAAGTAACAGTTTAAAATAACATTTGGTGTAACAAACTAGCAGCTTATAGTCAGACGCGTCCTTAAATATAGAGTGAGCGGCTTACATTCAGGTGCGTTTTATAGCCCAGATTTTACGGTATATTTATTGCCTAGATATAAACAAATACTTCCATATGGGGAGTGAAATTAGACCTGATTTGCTTGAATTTCTTCAGAAATCAAATGTAAGACATCTACTGTTTCCGTACATAGAGATCAGTCGTAGCTACCAGATGTCATCCTTTGTGGAGACCAAAGCTCTGGAGCAACTGACCAAATCTCCTGTGGAGTTTGTAGAGTATCCTTTATTTACTGGACTGCAATAGGAATGAATAGATAATATTTTGTAATAGTATATAAGTAAGTACCAACTAAAATTGTAGTTATGGAGTGTAACGGCAGAAGTAGCAAACAGTACATACTGGTCTTTTATTTCGTAATTCAAGTCATGCAGCCATGAACCCTAACAAGCTCTGTTCAGATACAACAAGTCGCAGCTGAGCAGAATCTACCCTAAAGGCACCAGAGTGGATTCGTCCAACTACAACCCTCAGCTCTTCTGGAACGCTGGCTGTCAGCTGGTCGCTCTCAATTTCCAGACAATTGGTGAGGAAAGATAGTAAAACATATTTCAATGCAGTAGCAGCTACTGCAACATAAGCCTTTCAAGGATCAATTTCTAATTATTTCTTAAAGTCTGCATAATAAAATATGTTGAACTATTCTCTATTTTAAGTGTGTCGTGTTTCTTCTCTGTATAGATTTGTCCATGCAGCTGAACCTTGGCATGTATGAGTACAATGGTAAATGTGGCTTCAGACTCAAGCCTGAGTTTATGAGACGGCCTGACAAACACTTTGACCCGTTTACTGAAAGCACAGTGGATGGGATTGTGGCCAACACTCTGTCTGTCAAGGTGCATGTTTGTTTCTTCGTTTAGCTCCGTCTGTGTATTATGCAGGTTGCTGCTTCTTTCCCTCAATCTCAGACTATCTGTTCAACTCCTTCCTCTCAGATTATATCAGGGCAGTTCCTGTCTGATAAGAAGGTGGGCACGTATGTGGAGATTGACATGTTTGGCTTACCTGTGGACACCAAGAGGAAAGCTTTCAAGACAAAGACATCTCAGGGCAACGCCATCAATCCTGTTTGGGAAGAGGAGGCCATTGTCTTCAAGAAGGTAAGATTGTGTCTTTGTGCACGATGGACAGTTATACTTCAGGTTTCTTTGGCTGGTGATTGTTAATGGAAAGTCAAATGAAATCCATATGCAGAGGTTGGTTAGTACTCAAGTACTTTTACTCCTTTATACTGTATACACTCGTGTAGTTTTTCCCTAAAAAATTTCAGAGGGTAGCTGATTTTCAGAATACTTCATTCTTACTCAGTTACACTTGATGAAAAATATGTACCTCTACCCAGTTACATTTTGCTCCACGTCAGTGAGTAGGGGTAAAAAAAAAAGGTTGACATTGTTAAAAGTGCAAAAAAAAAAACACAGAGTAAAATATTCAAGCAAAATGAATAAACTAAGCAAAAATGAGCAAAACAAAGCACAAAATAATGAGTACAAATGAACACAATAAGCAACAGAATGAGTCACAAAACTGAATAAAAAGTCAAAAAACAAACAACAAGAGCAAAGCTGCTAAAAATATTTTAAAAATTACAAATAACAAAAAACTGAATAAATTAAGGAACAACATTGGTAAGAAAGAAAATAATAAAAAATTAACAAAACAACCAACAAATTTAACAAAGCCAACAGAAAATGATCAAAATAATTATGGAAATAAACTAAAATGACCAAAGAACCAACAAGGTTACTCACTACTGTGTAGTTTTTAATGAGATTCTTTTTTACTTTTACTCAAGTCCTTATGCTTACAAATACTTCTGCTTCTACTTGAGTCACTAGAATTATAAAGTAATTGTAAAGTGAATATGTATGTACTCATTAGCAGAGGATGAAGTATTCAGGTATTTTAGTGAAGTGAAAACACCAAAGCAGCCATGTAAAGAAGTATTTGCTGCAAAATGTACTTGAAGGATTGAAGTGTACAAACTTTGAACGTTCTGACTAATATCATTTGTGACATTTCTTAGGTCATTGATACTAAAGCATCCCTGTTGTCACATCATGTTACTGTTAGAGCTGGTGCAGGTGGTGCGAGTACTTTACATGCAGTTTCTTCTACACAGACAACAGAGGTTCAAGAAATCAGTTTTTTAGTCAACTTCTGTTTCTGAACTTTTTCTCTAGACAGTAGATGATTTTAACATTTACTGAAATGGCACCATGTGAGAAGGTGAGAGGAAAGAATCTCTATTTTTTGAAGCTTTTAACAGCTCAGACTGAAAATTGATCCTGGCAGCACACTGCTTTCTGTCCGACGTTATAGAACAAAAAGATGAGACAGACAAAAACAGTATGTTGTATAGTAAAGGCTTGTAGTAGTATACATTTTGTAAATCTAAATATGAAAACATGTAAAACAATATTTGCCCTTGAAATATGACAAAGTGGACTTAATACAAATAATAATTTTAGATTGGTCTAAAATTTACATTGGTTTTACAACAATGCATCTCTGACAACAGATATTAAAATAACCAGCGATAACAACCTTACTGTATAAGATGAAAACATACTATTTTTATTTTCTCATTTTTCTTAAATTTTTATTAACAATAAGTTGTGAAACAGCAAATCCCCTATGCACGTTTGCAGAGTGTGACCTTGACTGTGACCTTGACCTTTCTCCTTGGAGGTCACAGCATATTTAGAGTCTACATAATCAATAAATGAGGGTATAAGTAAGTAAGTAAGTAAAGTTTTATTTATATAGCACATTTCAAGATAAAAACCACAAGGTATTTTACAACCAAATGCTAATATAAAAACAACAACCATAAAACACAATAAGAAACATAAAATCACAACAAAATCATAAAAGACTAAGTCATCCAAATGCAGTGTTAAAAATATGTGTTTTTAGCTGCTTTTTAAAAGAGTTCACCGAGTCCACAGATCTCAAGTTCAAGGGAAGCGAGTTTGGTGCAACAGCCTCAAATGCTCTGTCACCTTTAGTTTCCAGCCTCATCGGCGGCAAAACCAGCAGACCCTGATCAGACGACCTCAGGGTCATGTCGGTGACACACAAGTTTAAAAGCTCATAAATATAGGATGGTGCTTGACCATGCAGGGCTTTGAAAGTCAGAACCAGGATCTTAAACTGGACCCTGAAATGGATGGGGCGCCAATGCGGTGAAATTAAAAGCGGGGTGACATGAGCATGTTTATGAGCCCTGAACGAGCTGCAAATGATCCATGGAGGTTTATATGACCTTTTCAACCTCACTACATAGCTACAAATGTATGTAGGTCAAAGTGTAATAATTTCAGACCTTACTGATCTTCACGGTCATTTAATGAGTGATAGGTGTTCAAAATAGTTTTTTTATTATTTATTAATGCTGTAGCATATTGAATATGAAAATTAAATGGTGGTTGCCATAGTAACAGTTCCCCCTATCCTGACTACCCATGTGCCAAGTTTGATTATTTTAGTCCAGGGACTTTGGAGTTACATATGACCTTGAAATTGACCATAACCTTGACCTTTTCCTTGAAGTTCACAGCATATTTTGTAACAGCATAGTCCAACGGTTTAGCATGTGACAGTTTAAACCTGAGTACATTGTTAGAAATATATGTAAGCCATAATAAAGACCCTACCAGTCTTCAAGGTCAAGGTCATTTGATGAGTGAGAGGTGCCCTTTAGTCTATTCTCTCGCATATTAAAATTTGGTGCCTCTACCTATAGTCATTTTGGTGCTGTAGCTCTAAATAGTTTTTGCAATTATCTAGTCACTTATCTAATTAATCAGCAAGTTAGGCGGTGGTTGCGACAGTAATACTTTCCCCCACCTAGTCTACTCATGCGACAAGTTTGTACAGTTTGAATCCAGAGACTTTGGAGCAATAGAACCAAAAATTCAGACAGACACACATGTAATAAAAATCATTATCACTGAACCTTGGTACACAGAGGCAGCAGTGCTTGAGAAATACATTCACTTGTGTTTTATTCAGCGCAATATGTTACTCCATTTACAGGTTGTTCTGCCTACCCTCGCTTCTCTGAGGATAGCTGTGTTTGAGGAAGGGGGGAAGTTCATCGGCCACCGTATCATTCCTGTGTCAGCCATCCGTCCAGGTGATTTAGTTTCCCCTCTCTTCATCAACCACCCAAACACATATACTGTTCACCGATGTGTAGAACGCTTCGAAGCAATTCTAGTTTCTTCCATTTCCTGTAGCTCTACTCCATCCCTCTAGTATATTCAATAATTCAGTTTGTTACAGTCTGTCTTCTGAATTGTTATTCCCAAACTCACAAACCCCTGAATCTGATTCCTTCAGGTTATCACTACATCAGCCTGAGGAATGAGAAAAACCAGTCCCTGACTTTGCCTGCGCTGTTTGTGTACGTAGAGGTGAAAGACTATGTTCCAGACACATTTGCAGGTAAGCCAGGTAGAGGAATCAAAACCACAAGGAAGTGTCCACAGAGGTTTGTGCATAAAATTGCCATCTTTTCGTGTTTGTCAGATGTGATCGAGGCTTTGTCCAATCCCATTCGCTACGTCAACCTGATGGAGCAAAGAGCCAATCAGCTGGCTGCTCTCACTCTGGAAGAGGGAGGAGAGGAGGAAGGAGACAAAGATGTAAGTGTGTGTTTATATTCTTCATTTGGTACAAGCAGACTATGTTATCATGTGTGTGTGTGTGCTTTTATTATCCGTGTTGGTGTGTGATAGCTTTGTGGCTGTTGGCACTGATTACTTACAGACTGGGATGAGCCATCCTTAGCCAGCTGGTGGCTCTCTTCACTGTGACATACTAACTCATTTACACATTTAAAACATATGGTAGAAGATTGAGAAAGTATGATTCTTTTTTTACAACACCATATAAACACTGAATAAAAACAAACAGCATAAGGAGTTTTGTTATCCCTATGTAGAGATTTAAATCCATGGACACCTACCAGCACCAGAATGGATTATGAACAAAAACGTATCCCTTCAGATATTGTCACTCAAGTTTGTTTTGGCCGTGGATCATCCCTTTCATTCCCAGTGGGTGTATTGTTCCATTGCTGCTGCACTTCACAGCATCTGAAAGAAATGGAAGGTTTATTATTTTCAGTCTGTTTCCTGTCAGTGTGTCATACTTGAGTGTCATTTTCATGTGCTACAGTTAGAGCTGGATATTAAACTATTCAGCTCTGCCAACGGGCAGTACACGCAGTTTTTCAAGGCTCAAAATGAGGTTGAGGTGGTGCCATCTTAGACAGCAACAGATGTCAGAGAAATATTTTTATAAGAGCGTTACCTACATAAAGGATAAAAAGGCTGACTGAAGTGATGTGATGGATAGATGATAGAAATTCTCTGAGTGCATTGCTTGTCAAAGTTGCAGTTGGGAACTAGAGGAAAATCAAAGATAGAAAATGTAAACACATGCAGCTCTTGTTCTCTGCCCCGTCGTTCTCCTGAACTCCATCGCCTCACTGGAGAGTTGTGGCCTCAATACGAGAGCATGTGCCTTATTCAGCACCAGAGACAAAGGCTCCTCCGTGTTTGCTTCTCTCATGTGGCATTTAGACCTTACTGTAAACGTTGCTGACTTTGATTTGTGAGCTTCTAACGATCAAAAATCAAGTCAGAGACAAAAAATTATTAATGGTCAAGAAGAAATGTCACTAATTCCAAATCAAGATTGAAACCTTTAAATCCCAAAATTGGCTCGCTGGCACTTCCCTTATCACACCTGCAAATCTGATTTGCAGGTGATGTAAAATGACCGAAGATGGAGAGTTTCAACAACCACCTTCTGCTTTAAACACACAAGTCTGGGTTAGTTCAGTCATGAAGCTCATCTCCCTGCTCAGGCTTTTTCATGTCATTAAGCTCATTCAGTCGTAATATCACACGAGCCAATCTCATGTAAGCTGTGAAAATTTAAAAATGTTCTCTATCTTGACTGTTATACAACTGTCATTTCTTCCTTATGGAAACCCTCTTCCAGCCCTTCATCACTTCATTCCTGTTGTCAGGGTTTTGTTAAACTCTCTGAAGGCATCACAGCCTTAACCCATCCATCCATCCATTTTCTACCCCTTAATCCTCGTGAGGGTCGGGGGGGTTGTTAACAGTGCAGGGAGGGTTTATAAAGGTAAAAATACACATAAATTAATTAAATTAATATGGTGCTGCTACTTCGCGGATTTTCACCTATTGCCGGTGGCCCCAAAAAGTAACGCCTCCGTTAAACGAAGGATTACTGTACTTCATAATTCTCTACACGCTGCCAATACCTATACTGATGGTGATACTGGTTCCTAAACAATGCTTTTTTAATATCAATTTTCCAGTTTGGAATTTCTCCACTCAATCCAGTTTTATAATATCAATGATGAGCCTACTATTAGTACTATTTGAAGTTGCCAGTGGTTAATAAAAATGTTCAAATGCAGTCTTTTAAAAAAAAACTGCATTTTGCTACTTAACCAAAGACATGCACTAGGGGTTAGATGAGTTGGTCCATAGGCATGAGTGTGAGCGTGAATGTTTGTCTGTCTCTATGTGTCAGCCCTGCGATGAACTGGCGACTCATCCAGGGTGTACCCTGCCTTCGCTC